>BQNB010040394.1:0-47441 GCA_026074375.1 Tanacetum coccineum
GTCTTTAGAGGGTAATGAAATTATGCATGGGTTATGTGTGCTTTCTGAAACGAGTCACGATAAAGTCACTAAAACATTCAGAACGGAAAGTTTTGTCATAAACTTAAAAGAAAAAATCGTAATTTGGAGATATTACGCAAACGAAATGCTATTCTATCTCAATATGAATTTATATGTGCCGTTTAGCGTTTCGTTCGACCTTAAGCGGTATTAAAAGGATGGTGATTGTGCAATAATGTTGTGGAGGCCAAGGTATGTTTTCTTTGCTTTATTTTAGGAAAATTGGTCTCCAAGGATGGATACGGCGTATTAGGGTAAAACCTATACGGCGTATCCACTGCTTTTATTAAATGTTGACAAAATCAACAAAATGCGCCAATACGGCGTATTGATCAAACCACAATACGACGTATTGAGTTTGGGTATAAAAAGCCAACTGATACGCCGGATTAGTTTTTACCACAACTTTTTTACCACAAACATACACAAACTTTACCGCTTGATTCTTAGAGATCATCCCTTGTTCTTGATTCATATTTGCACTCTTGTTTGTCACAATCAAATGGTAATAAATCTTTCCCTTTTTCTTTTCAATTTCAAATAGAATTAGGGTTAGGGTTTTGTGGATTTTGTGTTATGCCGTAAGTGCACTCTTTTAGGACTCCTTTACCCCTCCTGAATTAGTCTAAGAAACTTAGAAAGTTTAGAATGGGTTAAAATGGGTAAATAGAGGAAACCCCCTTTCGTTTTCATATTGCAGAACCAATACGGCGTATCCACTCACATGGATACGGAGTATTGGCCAAATTTTATCCAATTTTAAAACCTGAATACGGCGTATTCAGTTAAATTGAATACGGCGTATTGATAAAAATAGGATCCTGTATTCTCAGACCCATACGCCGTATTGACTAAAATCTATACGGTATATATAGCACATTTTATTTTAGATCCCTATACGGTATATCCATTTTTGAATACGCCGTATCCACCCTCAGAACAGAAGGTTAAAAATTATATAATCTTTCTTCTTTTGTCATTAATTTTGCAGATATGGCACCCTTACCACCACGTCAGCAAAGATACCTATTTCTTAGGTACTAGGGTCTTGATTATACTGATGAGGATATTGCTGACTTCGAGGAGAGGTTGGAGAGGATTGACAGCCGATAGATACACAGGCTACAGGTTGTGGATTTTTAGGGGATGTCCGAGCTTATAAGGAATGGTTTGTTTGCTCGGATGGTTATGGAGCACCGTGATGATGCCAGTGTAGTTGTATTCACTAGTCGAGCCTAGGGGAGGCTGTTTGATACTAGGGGACCTCTGGTTAGGGAGCTCATTTTGAGTTCCTTATCACACATTACGATTTAGGAGAGGTATTGCTTGACTTGGATGCTCCTAGTACTATTCAGTTTCAGTTAGGTGGAGCCAGGAGACGATGAGATAGAGACATTTATTCTGGGCCTTGGGAGTTACAAAACTGGGAGAACGATGAAGTCCCTTGGTTTTGCTAGGTACTGGAGTGAGAGTGAGAGGATGATCCCTGGGAAGGGGGATCTACATGATTATTAGAGGGGTATTTCTACTGATGGAGATTTCTTGGGACCTCCCCCTTCCTACACTTTGATTAGAGATCCGGTGTTGAGACTTTGCCATCGGATGATGGCACACAGTATTGCTGGGAGGAGTCAGGCATTGAAGGTACTTGATCTGATTTGTTTTATTGAGAGGGCTGGAATGTTGGATTGTTCGGTCAAAAATCCCGACTTGTTAGCCTGATATCTGAGGAGGTTTGCTGCTTGGAGGAAGAGCGGGGCTCATATTTCTGGTGGGCAGTTTGTAGCTCGATTGACTGAGCATTTTGGACTCCTGACTGCGGAGATACTTGGAGGATTGACGGTTATTTCCCTTAAGCTTTCGATTATCGATATAGGTGAGCTGGTGAGGTTACATGATTCGTCAATAGTATATATATATATAATAACATAGGCAAATAATCAACCAATTACCTTTAGCCAAGGATTGGTTAAGAATTATTAAATTAAAATATATATTTAACCGGAAGTTTGAGTTCCGGGTCGTTTATGTTCCTATTGAGGAGGCAATTGAAAGCGAATGACGGATTGAAAGATTGAAGTTTTGAATATGACAAAGTTATGATTGGTTTTCTATTTCTACAAGTTAAATATGCAAAAACGATTAAATAAAACCTAAAAACGAAAGCTATATAACTTAAAACCTAAAACGGGCACGAAAAACGAGGGTCAAAAACCTAAATTACACAATTTTAATCCGAGAACAATTTTTAAACTCAAAATAGATTCTACTTGACTAAAAACGAAGTTTAAAAAAAACTAGACTAAAAACGGAGTTCGTTAAGACCAAAAACGAGTCAAAAGAAGAACGGGAACGAATCCCGTTCTTTAAAAAGTGAAATTTTGAAAAAATGACCCTACAAGAAAACAAATATTTTTCCTAGAAACTATATGACAAAAGAAAATTTTAAAAAAAAGTTTATATTTTTCTGACTTTTATTTTATTTTTTATGATTTTTTAAAGTTTTTAAACAAAATAAATTATAAAAAATACTAAATGTTTATAAAAAATTCTGAAAAATTCACGGAAACTAAATTAAGCTACAAGGAATCTAAGAAAAATAAAAGGAAAGAACCAGCTTATTCCAATAAGCTGGAAATAAGCAAAACAGCTTATGGGCTGTTTGGGCCAAAAAGGCCTTAAGTATTTGATTGTGTAAACCTCTACCGGATGAGCTATTGTAGCACAGCGGTAGAGGTGTGTGGGTTAAAGAGGGTTGATAGTGTTGAGGTCTAGGGTTCGAGCCCTAGCTCACCCTGGACTTCCACTGTCCCCTTTTTCATTTTTTTATAACTTTTTTGAAAAGCAGAAAATAAGCAACTTTAAAAAAGGCAAAATTTTTATTTTTCAAAAATAAGCACGAAATAAGCCAAAGATAATGACAGACTTAACCCTTTTTTAACACTAAACTATAAATAAGCTAAGTGATTGGGTTTAATGAACTGAATAAGCAAACAACTAACAAATAAGCACAAATTTAAACTTAACTAACCTAATTAAGCAAACTTAGACTGAAATAAGCAAATTTGAATGAAAAATAAGCAAGGAAAAGCTAATTAAGCTGCTGACATAAAAAGGAAGGTAAAACAGACAAGGGGGCAACTTTGGGCTTATTTTTAAGCCACCAGACAAACTCTTAAGAACCTATAAGCTAGAAAAAGGGGAAGAGGACATAAAAAACTACTAGAAAAAGCAATCTATACTCATTTTGAAACAAAAATAAGCTATGGAAAGCTGAATGAAAAAGGGTGTGACAGACAGAATGCTCAAATCTACTTAAGGCACAAATCACTTTTCTTTTTGGCTTTTTGGACAGATCAAGCAACTCAAATGGTAAAATAAGCAATCACAGATACTTAAGCACTCCTAATAAGCAGATAACAACAAAAAGCAATAATTAAAAATCACCAAATAAGCCAGAATTTGGCTTATTTAAATCTCAGCACCAGGGGAACCCATTTGGATTTGGCAGATTAGCAAATAAGCTCAAAATAAGCTGAATTCCCTAAAAAGCTATCTAAACTAACTTAATATACCTAATGCATTAAGAAATAAGCAAAATCAATAAGCCATAAGCTTAAATAAGCCAAATGAGCTTAAAACTGTTTGAAAAACAGCCAAAAGGCTTACTTTTGGCTTAAAAATAAGCACTCAAACAAAAACTTAAGGGAAAAAGCTTTCTTTCTAGCTAAAGCTTAGCCTATAAGCTTCTCAAATCAGCTTTTGAAAAGTATTTTGAAGATCATTTACACCATTTTAAAGTTATATGAAAACTGCAAAAATTCATTTTTTAACTTTTTTATGACAGACTTGAAAGTGAACATGCAGATATTTCAGACCTCAATAAGCAATTAAAATAAGCTCAAAAATAGAGAATAAGCCCTAAAAGATTAATATTACCCTATAAGCTACTTGTAAACTAATTTTTAGATCCTAACTTAACCCTTAGCTTTTCTAAAAATCAAATTGAAAAATGACCTTTTGCTTTAAAAACTGTTATGACAGGTTTTTAACAAACTTAAAATGACATAAGACTTTTATGCAAAGTTTTAACCACTGTATTCTAGACTTAAAAACAAGTAAAAATGAACACTAAGGAGCTTTTTAAACAAAGCTTATCTAATAAGCTTATGACTTAGACTAATTTAACACAGATTCACTATCTAACCTTATAAACTTGAAACTAAATTTTAAACTAAAACAACTTTTAAAAACTACTTAAATCTATTTAAAAATGCTTAACAACTAAATGTTACTGACCCAACCCATTGCTTTAACCAAAAATGGGGGGGGGGGGGTGGGGGGGGGGACCCATTTTATAGTTGATCCAAACAAACCCCTTTTTAAATTGTAATTTTGCCTTTTTAAGGCTTATTTAGGGTTATTTAGTTATGGGTTCAAGGACAAATGATTATAACATGATTAAATAAGCATTAATATGCACATTCCAATTAGAAATAAAGCCCAATTAAGCTGATAATAAGCAAAATGCATAAAAATATGCTTAAAAGAAAGAAAAAGGATTCCTCTTACAAACCCTTGCTTAACGTAAGAGCAATTAAGCTTTAAAAAGCTTTGTCTACAAGCTCCAGCTTATCAATGATAAGCTGGTAGTGTCCATAACCCATCTATGTTTGGCTTATCATCCAAAAATTAAGCTATGGTGATTTTGGGGTGGATATTTTGATCTTTTTTTCTTTACTACTTAACTTTTTTCTTTTACTTGATAAAACAGTTATATAAATATGCTCTTTGAATGCTTTTTTAAACACATTTAAGCACTGTTTTGCAATTGAGAACTGGAAATTGAAAATTAGAAATTTTAAACTTAAAAACCTTCAAAACAATTCATTATACTTGTAAATTAGTACAAAGTTGAATGAAAAAGTTACAATAAGCTGTAAATGATTATTAAAATGACAAGTAAATTACATAAGATAAGATATCTAGAATGAGCTTTCATTGGTTATTATTTTATAGCCAAATGTTCAAAATGCGTCTTGGGGTGTGTTTCTTCTGTAAAGAGACTTCAAGAGGTATTTTTGTTGTGTGAGAGCCATGCCAAAACCAATCACAGCCATCCATCTTCTTTTTGCTTCTTTATGAGACATATTGGCCATCGAAGTTGCTTGGAGAGGGGTGAGATTGCCATCATGGAAATTATAGTGTGGTTAGGGCTGGTAGTGGAGTGGGGGAGAAGGGTTTAACCATGGGAAATTTGGGGTTGCAGGGTAAAAAGGTGGGAAGACCCGTGACTTGTGGTGGGTTTAAAATGGGCGGGAAAGTTGGTTTTTGGTAACAGGGGAAAGGTTTGGGCGTTTGGCAACTCTTGCCCCTCAAAGTTATATGGTGTATTGCAGTGATGGTCCTTGAGGTTAAATGATAATAGGGATTGGCAGGTCAGGCCCCTCATTGTTATAACTTGAATTGCAAAACTCGTCCTTGAATAATACAAGTTTAGGGGGTTGGCAGGAATGCCCCCTAAAGTTGTATTTCACTTAAATTGCAATTTCAGCCCTTGTCATTTTATCTTAGTAATATAACTTTGGGGTTTGGCAATTTCAGTCCCTCAAGTTATATTCTTTTCTGATTTAGCTTCTCGGAGTTGACTTGACTTTGACTGTTTCACTTTTCTGTTGACTTCTTGACTTGGTTGACTTTTTGGCTTCGATTTGGCTTTGTCTTTTCACACTTTTCCATTCTGTGCTCAGTATTGTTATTTATGGCTTTGTTTTTCGTCCTTTAGTGTGATATCTGTTTCTTGCACAATACAAATGCAAAACAAACACATATTTGGCAGTTTTTGTCTGTTTTTGGTAATTTAAGTCCTTTTTTAGTGGAAAAAGGTATGTGTATTTAAGTACATACCATTACATATCTGTATGAAGGTTGATGATACATGGGCCTGGGTGGCCATGGGACCAGAGAGGCAGCCCGATGCTGCGGCTGGTGACCCTACAGTCGCTAAGGATGCTCATGCTGCTGATGAGGGTGACCAGGCTGTTTGGCACCCGTGCAGCGCACCTCAGAGCCATCACCAACCACCATCTAGCTGCTGTAGGGACTTATGACTAGAGATTCGGATACTAGAGGAGGATGGTGCTAGGGACTGCGTAGAGATGTCAAGGAGCTTTACGGTGGAACTTGTGGAGATATCGATGATTCCCGTCAGGGGAGATTATCCACATGGCTGATGGCATTTATGGCCATAGTTGTTGGATGAGAGTAGTGGCTGACATACCACGTATTCGATGGGACTTTTCGAGGGAGCTCACATGCATCATTCCAGAGATGCAACAGGAAGAGGACTGGCGAGGCCAGTACCTCCGCAACACAGCAGGACCCACAGTAACCAGACCCATGATCCCTCCTTTGTTTGTATCTATAAGTACATTTATTATTATTCATGTCGTGATGTATCTAACTATTAAACAGGTTCTCATATTTTTGCGTATATATCATATGACGTTTTGATGTGTTTGTGTTTGATAGAATCAAGCCTGGCAATAAGTTGAGCACCAAAGTTCTTAAATATGATACGGAACCAAGCAAGATATTCACACTAAATGCAAGAATAGGAAAGAGAGATGATTACAAATGTGTGGAAGCTGAAGACAAGTTTAACTTAAAGACTTTGCTGTAAACAAAAGTGCTTCCTGGGAGACAACCCGGATTGTTATTTAATTTTATCGAGTTTGTCTTCCCACACATCAATACGCATATTAGCCCCATACCTATGGCGTTAATGATTGTCTGACGTTATCAGTCTTTATTTTTTATTTTGCACTTTAAAAAACATTATGTCAGTTTGGAGTATGGGCGTATTCTTTAATTTGATACCGTTGTATCCACCAAAACTGACTTGATTTAGTTGTTTTAATTTAAACCGTTAGGTACCAAGTAGGAATGACATATTTTTCTATGTTTTTTAATACAGGAACCTCGTGAAATAAATATTGACGAATTTTGGTTGGAATGCATATTTTCTAAAATTCTATGTGTTGTGTTGTTTCGTGCTAGGATTAAGTATGCTTTTCCAGCCACAATCTTTGCTCATTAACGCAACTTGGAGGAATTACCGAGGGAAATATCAGGGGAGTTTTCTCATCTAATCTTTTAAATTCCTGTTTTAATGTTTTATCTCATACAAACGAGGACGTTGTATAATTCAAGTTGGGGATGGAATTAGAATGTTTACTTGTCCTAAATTTCACACTAAAATGCTTAAATTATGCTCAAATTTAAATTTTTTTCAAGATACTTTTGTGAAATTACTTAATACATAACCCGCACACAATAACCCTTGTTAGATATGTGTGAGAATTTAGCGTATTCGTTTCAAAAAGTTTACACGTCGTATCCACCCTTAGAACAGGAGTTTGAATTTCTATAATCTTTATGTATCCTCGTTAATTTTGCAGATATGGCTCTTCTACCACGTGAGCAGAGATACCAATTTCTTTGGTATGAGGGTTTATAGTACACTGAGGCTGATATTGAGGATTTTGAGATGAGATTTATTAGGATTAAAAGCCTTTTGATGCTGCTTGGAGTTAATGTTGCTAAGTTAGTACTGCTGGTATAAAAGTTAATGCTGTTGGTATGAAAGTTACAACTGCAGAAAGATTACAACTGCTTGAAGAGTTTCTACTATCAGAAGGATAAAGATGAAGATTGCTTATCAATATTACTTACAGGATAAGTATGAGATATTTTTAAAAAGATATGTATAAGTTATTTGTTTAGAAGATCATGATAACTTAGGAATATATTGTAAGCCATGTAGGACTTCTTAGTGTATAAAAGAAGGTCCTAGGGCATGTAGTTATATGACTCCACACATTGACATTTTGATACATAGCTTCAAGGTTGTAAACCCTAGTACTACACAGAGTACTCATATTATTGATAATAATATTGGAGCTTTTTAGTAATATCATTGTTCATATAGTTTACTGTTTCATTGATATTCTTCTAAGTATTAAAGAGTAGATCCCGCATACTCTTTGGTATTCACAAAGTTTCTAACAAAGTTGTTTTGGAATTATCCAAAGTAATTTATCCTTTACAAGCTAAGGAATCGATCTTAAGTTGGGATCAACAAGTGGTATAAGAGCTTATGATCTGAAACTTTGATCTAGAAAAAACTAACAAGAAGAACTCTTTTCTCACAAAGAAGAGATAGATCTAGAAACTGCTCAAACCAATACTACTGCAAAGTTGCCTCTTCTTAAACAGGGTGAATATGATATGTGGAAGCTAAGGATTGAGAAATACTTTCAAGTACAAGACTATGCTTTATGGGATATCATAGAGAATGAAAACTCATTCAAACCAGCAGCTCAAACAGGTTCCTCAACTACACTAGTACCAGGTCCCGTAACTACTGAAGAAAAGGCTCAAAAGAAGAATGATGTGAAGGCAAGAAGTATGTTACTGATGACACTTCCTAATGAACATCTAATGGCATTTAATCAGTACAAAGATGCTAAGACTTTGTTTGCTGCTATACAAACAAGATTTGGTGGTAATGAAACTACAAAGAAGACTTAGAAGACTCTTCTGAAACAGATGTATGAGAACTTTAGTGATCCAAGCATAGAGTCTCTTGATTCTATTTTTAACAGGATTCAAAAGATTGTAAGTTAGCTGGCTATCTTAGGTGAAAATATTTTACAAGAAGATCTCAATTTGAAATTTTTGAGAAGTCTACCTTCTGAGTGGAATACTCATGTTGTGGTCTGGAGGAATAAATCTGATCTATACACAATGAGCTTTGATGATCTCTACAACAATTTCAAGATTATTAAACAAGAGGTTAAAGGAACTGCAAGCTCAAGCTCAAGCTTAAGTTCTCAGAATATGGCTTTTGTGTCATCCCCTAGCAGTACTAATGAAGTTAATACTGCTTATGGAGTTAGTACTGCTAACACTCAAGTTAGCCCTGCTAGCACTCAAGTTAGCACTGCTAGTACTCAAGTTAGTACTGCTAACTTAAGTGATGACACTGTTTATGCATTTTTGGCCAGTCAACCAAACGGGTCTCAACTTGTATATGAGGACCTTGAACAAATCCATGAAGATGACATAGAAGAGATGGATTTGAAGTGGCAGTTAGCATTGCTGAGCATGAGGACAAGAAGGTTTTTCCAGAAAACTGGTAGAAAGATCACTATCAATGGGAGTGACACAGCTGGATATGACAAGTCCAAGGTGGAGTGTTTCAACTGCCACAAGATGGGACACTTTGCAAGGGAATGCAGAGGACCTAGGAACCAAGATAGCAGGAACAGGAATCAAGACAGCTCTAGAAGGACTGTAAATGTGGAAGAAACTTCTTCCAAAGCCATGGTGGCTATTGATGGAGCTGGTTTTGACTGGAGCTATATGGCAGATGATGAAGTCCCTACAAACATGGCTCTTATGGCTTTTTCAGACTCTGAGGTACATAATGACAAAACTTGTTCAAAAACCTGTCTAAAAAGCTTTGAAACTCTTAAAACTCAACTTGATGATTTAAGAATAGAGTTTAACAAATCTGAGTTCAATTTAGCTACTTATAAAAGAGGGTTAGCATCTGTAGAAGAGCAACTTGTCTTTTACAAAAAGAATGAGGTTATTTTTTGTGAGCAACTTGTTGTTCTTAAAAGAGATATCTCATATAAAGACTCAGAAATTAGTATGCTTAAAAGTGAGTTAGAAAAGCTTAAGCAAGAAAAAAAAGCAATCAACTTAAACTTGAAAATTTTGATAATGCTTCTAAGAGTCTAGACAAATTAATAGGGAGTCAGATAACTGATAAAAGTAGAAAGGGTATGGGTTTTGTAAGCTATAATGTTGTTCCACCTCCCCATACAGGGTTATTTTCACCCCTAAATCTTGATTTGTCCTACTCTGGTCTAGAGGAGTTCCAACAGCCTAAGTTTGAAGGCTATGGACCTAAGTCTAGTAAGAGTATTAGTAAAGATATTTCTAATGAGGTTAGGGAATCTCCTGATGCCTCATTGGTTGAGGAGTTAGTGCCAAATGATAAGTTAGAGAAGAAAACTATTTTTCCTACTGTTGCTAAGATAGAATTTGTTAGACCTAAACAACAAGAAAAACTAGTTTGAAAACTAGTTAAGTATGCTAAAATGTACAGGTTACAAAGTCCCTGGGGAAATCAAGAAAACTGGAATAATTAGAAATCCCAACAGCTAGGAAGTGACTTTGTGATGTACAATAAAGCTTGTTTTGTCTGTGGAAGTTTTGACCATGTGCATGCTGACTTCAATTACCATCAAAGGGAAAGGGTGTTATTTGGGAATAATTATACAATGGTGAATTATAATTATTCTACTAAAAAGGCTTACCCTAGTGCTTACAGGATCATGGCTTCAAGAGAAGTTTTAATGAAAACTAGCCTAAGACCACTTAATAATGCTAGGCTTGTTAATATTGGCTGTTAATATGCTCTATTCCAAAACTACAGTTATTGTGATAGAACAAAGTAAGTTTTCTAAATTCAGCACAATCAAGCTGTAAACAGTCCCTATTATTAAATAACAATTTATAGCGCTAACAAAAATTTTAGCCAAAAAGTTAATACTACTAAGGGAAAATTTTATACTGCTAGGCCAAAAGCAGTTAATACTGCTAGGCCAAATTCAACAGTAGTTAATGCTGTTAGGGAAAATCATGTTAATGCATTTAAGGCCTTAGCATGTTGGGTTTGGAGACCTACCAAACTTAATAGTGCATCAATTACATTAAAGAGACAAAATTATGTTGATGCACGAGGCAGATCCAAGTCAGTGATGGCTTGGGTCCCTAAAGGAAACTAATTTCCTTATTTTTATGTGCAGGGTCATCCACAAAAAGAAGATCACGGCTATGTTGACAGTGGATGCTCAAGACACATGACAGGGAACATGTCCTATCTCTCAGACTTTAAGGAATTTAATGGAAGATATGTTACCTTTGGGGAAGGAGCCAAAGGAGGGAAAATTACTGGTAAAGGAACTCCTAAAATTGGTAAGCTTGATTTTGAGGATGTGTACTTTGTTAAGGAGTTATAGTTTAACCTTTTTAGTGTTTCACATGTAACAACCGTGACTTGAGCATGTTAGTCAAAGCATTAGTGTTGACTTATGTGTCTGTTGCAATGTATTGTTTATGTGATTTTATGTGTTATACGTGTTTATATGTGTTTGTGTGGGATATGTGAGATTTGTTAATCAATCCACTGAGCGTGATCGTCTCATTAGGATTGGATTTGTGTTAAAATTTGTTGAGCTCATTTCGTTCACTTTTGAGTGACGAGAGAATGGTTATTGAGATTTTAGCGTTTTTGTGTTAAATGTGTAAGTATTTATAGAGTTTTAGCGCTACAAATGTTTTGTAACACCCCGTTATTTGACATATAGCAGCGGAAGCTAATTTGGGGTATTACTTCATGAACCAACAGTCATAATCATAGAAAATGACTCAAAAGAGACGCTTTGTAAAATTTATTATCATTCAATATAATATTCATAGTTTATACAAAAGAGGTCCCAAAAGTACATTGAAAACATAAAAGTTTGAAAGATAACAAGTATGGACGTCCTGTCCTCAAGTCCAATGCCACTGCCGTGTCATGTTGCTTGGCTCAATTACCTGAGATAAACTTGCTAAAAGGATCAACACCAAGGTTGAGTGAATTACAGTAGTTTGCATGTAATAGTATGATATACAAGTCATCATAAGTGAATTAATTGCAACGAATACAATTATCTGGAAAACATTATATTGCCCTAGTAGCCATGCAACCAACATTAAAACAACTGAAGTCAATTTAACGACTTGAAGGAACAACTGTCCTTAAGAAAAGGTAACTTGCCAAAGTTACCGATTGTTCTCAAATAAAGTGAGTTTGGTTACCCCATGTACGGGTACACCAACGGGAGTCGTCACCACCCAATATATCTATCCACAATATTCACGTCCACAGTTCGCAAGAGACTATGTTCATGATTAAGAAATATTGTTCAGTGAAGCAAACTTAAGGCAAATAATATATCAAGATAGCATAAATTGGGAAAAATACTTTATTCAAGGTTTATATAGCACGTATCTCCCCATGGAGTTTGGAAAACAGTGTAAAGGTGTGACTAGAAACTCACCTGATAAAGTAGTTGATTGATTTGAAAATTAATATTCAAATGGAAGTAGAACAACCTCGACATGCAACCTGGGGTAATATGACAAGTCTTAGTTTGAGTGTTTATAAATCAAACTTTATTTTATACAAGTTAACGTAAATATTCATTTTGTTTAAATGTTTTCGTTGAAAAACATTCTTATCACTGTCGGGCTATCATAATCCATAGGTGCTGTAGTAAATGTTTTGAGGAAGCTAGGACACTTTAAATCGTAAATCCAGCAACTCGTCAAAATGTCTACCCAAATGAAGCCTCTCACATGAAATTCCCTAGTAACGTGATACATTATAGTTTAAATGATAAGATTTTATCTTTTTAAGTTTCTTCAAAAGCTAGCGGATAATAAATTATGTTAAATATATAACATAGTTGATTTATAACGTTTCGATCGATGAATGATAACGACAAATGTGTCGGGCTTTAATAAAATCGAGTCTTATAATATTTTAAATATATTTTTATAATTAATATAAAAATATTACATTTTATACCTTTAAGATACTAAAAAGACAATATAAACCTTTGTAATATATTAATCTATACTTTTAATCCTTTATATATAGTTTAAAAACCTTTTTAACCTTTAACTTTAAATATTGTCCAAAACATCCTTGTGGTTTAAAAACTTTGAATAATGACATTTTTGGCACAAAGTTAAGATTTTCAATTTACATAATATACCCCTATTGCATGAAAATTTTTGCGATTTAAGTCCAAAAACTTATATACTTTTGTATTTTTTGAATCCAAATTCATTTTGCAGCATTTAGCTTATCATAATAAGCTAAAATAAGTTTGGTTTAATAGTTTTAACACGCTTATAGCTTGTGAAAAGAGCTTATGAGCTTAAAAATCCAAAACGGGTTCGTTTGGTTTAAAAAGATTAACCCGATGGGTTTAAGGCTTTAAGATTAGTTTTTAAGCTTATAGAAATGATAGAATAGCTTATAATATCAGCTTATGGCTTTTAGGGTTTAGGTTTTACGAAAATAGCTTATTAGGGTTTTAGGGTGCGAATTAGGGTTTTGTTTGGTTTAGGAAAACCAAACAAATGGTTTTATGGTTCAAGGCTTATACAAGTGACTTATATACAGCTTATACATGATCTATAATGATACAAGAGCTTATGGACAGAGTGAAACTTACTAAGCTTACAATGGGATCGAATGAAAAAGGCAAAAACAACTCTAAAACTTAGAGAAGGATCAAAGAGCTTTCTTTCTCTTATTTAATTGGTTTAAAAAATATCTTACTTATCTTCTAACCTCCTTATCTGGCTAGATCATAATTTGAGATTGTTTTGTTGAGTTTAAAATGATGAATGTAGAAAAGAGAATGTATGCTGTGTATATAAAGGTTAAAGAAGGGTGGAGGCCAATGCTGGAGGAGTAGGGAGACCTCAAGTAAAGTATAAAGTAAGTGGCCAAGGGAGTAGATATGGATGACAATGGAAGCTAGGAAAGTAGTATGGAGAGGCGTAAAGGGGTGGTGGAGAAGGCGTGCGGTTTACAAAGGGTAGACGAGGGGTGTATTTGCTTGGTGAGCAAGGGTGTTGAAAAGGAGGTGGTAGGTGGTTGCCTTGGGGTGAAAAGAGGCTAGCAAGTATGGGTGATTCATAGGCGGATTAAGGGTGCTTTCTATGTTAGAAACTATTTAATAACTTAAGTGTAAGGTTTTTAGGTCGTTTAGGGTTAGGGTTAGGGTTAGGGTTAGGACGAGCTAGGGTTAGGGTTTAGGATTAATAATGTTTCAAATGAGGTGCATTGGAGAGTAGTAAGTTGTGTTTAAAAGGTTGTACAAAATTCTTTAAGATTTTGGAGGGCAAATGCATGTTTTGAATATTATGCATAATCAGCTTGTACTTTGAGTTTAAAGAAGTTGTACCACGGTTTTGGAGGGAAAAGATATTTGAATTTCATATATTGATAACTTGTACACATGCCTTGAAGGCTTGTACATTTATTTTGTATATAAACATTACATATAGATAGGGTTTTGATATAAACGTTAACGTTTAAAGTCTGCTTTGATATAACGTTATAGAAAGTACGTTAAATAGATAACGTATGATAAAATGGTGATTAAAACATATTGCTTGACATATTATAATGTTTACTTGATATAAACGTTGATGAAATTGGCATAGGTAGGTTGCGTGAGCTTGTTTACTTTTGTAATGTAAGTTACGTTACATTATGGATGGAATAAAGCAAAAATCTTTCCATGAAAATGGTTGTACTTAATTTAATAAGTGGATATTACATTGATGAAAATTGCATCTAATTTAATAGATGGATAATTACATTGATGAAAATTGTGGGTTGTTATAGTCTCCCAACCTTAAAAGAAATCTCGTCCCGAGATTTAGTTAGATGATGGAGTGATGTTTGAAAATAGATGTGGATACTTGGCACGAATTTGATCTTTGCGTTCCCACGTGAATTCTGGTCCTCTTTTAGAGTTCCATCTTACTTTGACTATAGGAATACGACTTTGTCTTAGTTGCTTGAATTCTCGATCCATAATTTCTACTGGTTCTTCCACAAAGTTGAGTTTGTCATCGAGCTGAAGCTCTTTCATTGGAATGACGATAGATAGACATTTCTTTAAATTAGAAACGTGGAAGGTATTGTGGATATTACTCAGTTCTTCAGGAAGCTCAAGTGTGTATGCCACTGGGCCGACCCTTTTAAGGATTTTAAATGGTCCAATGTACCGGGAATTAAGCTTTCCTTGCTTTTCGAATCGGATGAAACCCTTTCTAGGTGACACTTTTAACATAACACGATCTCCAACTTGGAATTCTAAAGGTTTTTGCCTTACATTGGCGTAACTTCTTTGCCGGACTCTTGCAGCTTGCAAGCGTTGTCGAATTTGTATTATCTTTGCAGTGGTTTCATGGATTATCTCTGGTCCTGTGAATTGAACATCTCCAACTTCGGCCCAGCAGACATTTGATGCCTGTTTGCTTTGGAGTTAATACTGATAATAGTACCACTAGTATAAAAATTTAGATGCGGTGCTGGTAAAGTAAAAGTTCCAACTTCTAAAAAATTACAACTGCTGAAGAGTTTCTACTATCAGAAGGATAAAAGATGAATATTGCTTATCAGATTGACTTACAGGATAAGTAGAGATAATTTTTAAAAGATCTGTAATAAGTTATTTGTTAGAAGAAATCATGATTAACTTAGGAATATATTGAACCATGTAGGAACTTCTTGGTGACATAAAAGGAGCTTAGGGCATAGTTTAAATGACTTCCACACATAGACGTTTTGATACATAGCTTCAAGGTTGTAAACCTTAGTACTACACAAAGTACTCATATTATTAATAATAATATTGGAGCTTTTTAGTAATATCGTTGTTCATATAGTTTAATGTTTCATTAATATTCTTCTAAGTATTAAAGAGTAGATTTCGCATACTCTTTGGTATTCATAAAGTTTCTACCAAATTTGTTTTAGAATTACCAAAAGTAATTAACCTTTTACAAGCTCAAGGAATCGATCTTACTTGGGATCAACCAAGATAGACTAGGATATAAAAGAGGGAGGTTGCACAGGTGCAGGAATTTGATTTTTGGAGGACACCCGACTTAATGCTAGGGATAAGTGTTAATGTTTGATGGCACCCGCGGGGATCAGGAGTTAGTTTGTTCACTAGCCGAGCTTAAAAAGCGGTTGTTTGACATTTAGGGCCGTTGTACACGAGCTTATATAGAGTTTTTATAAACAAGTTTAGGTATTGGTCAGCTATACTTGATATTGGACACGCCTAGAGCTTTACAGTTCCAGTTAGGGGGAGGAACAAAGAGGTGTATAGATAGAAAGAGTTTATTTTGGGCCCTAAATATATACTGCTGAGAGAATGCAGACCGTTAGATTTGTGTTTGTCTAGTCCGATAGGGCAAAAGCAGATCCCTCGACAAAGGGGATGCTGAGGGATTATTGGATGGGGATCTCATCTGCTGGAGATTTCTTTGGCACAACCCCATCTTACACTATGATTCCGGGATCCTATTCTTAGGCTGTGCCATAGGTTGATTGCCTGTAGTATTACTAGGAGGAGTCAGGCACCTGAGAAGGTGACCGTGACGGATTTGTTCTATTTGAGAGGGATGGACGTTGGCTCAGTCAACGTCCCTTATTTATTGGCTAGGTATTTGAGATGTTTGCTGCTAGGAGGAGCACGGCTCAATATTTTTTGATGGACAGTTTTGGTGCTCGATATTGCTGAGTATTTTAGACCCTGCTACAGAGATCCTTTTGTGGATTAACCGTTGATTTGGCCACCTGAGCTCTGATCATTAATATGGCTGAGTTGGTTAGACTGCAGATTTGTATACAGTTAGATGATACTTGGGCCTGGGTGGCCATGGGACCAGAGAGCACCCGATGCTTTCGGCTGTACCTCCTGCACGCCGCTGAGGATGCTTTTGGCACTGAAGATGGTGACTAAGGCTTTTTCTGGCACCCGTACAGGCAACTCAAACACAGCCACCACCCCCCTTTTAGGCTGATTCGCTAACTGTGCCTCATCAAGATTAGGAGCTTAGAGGAGGAGGTTCAAGACTACTTAAGATGTAGGGAGCTTACGTGGACTATAATGTAGCGATATCGATGACTGATCAGGGCGATTCCCACATGGATGATGTCATGTATGACAATAAATAATGGATTGCTATGGCTGTACATATCAGCATTCACGAGACTTTCCAGGGAGCTCACCTGCATTCATTCCAGAGACGTAATCCGACAAGACTGCGAGGCCACACCTCCACAGTTTCAGCAGACCTAACAGCAGCTCCAGACCCATGATCCCCCACCTAATCTTATCTTTGTATCTATCTGTACATATATTATTTTTCATATCGTGATGTATCTAACTATTAAACAAGTTCTTATATTTTTTCGTATATATCATGGTATCACATTTTGGTTTATTTGTATGTGATAGAATCAAGCCTGGCAGTAAATTCAGCACCATAGTTCATGAATATGATACGGAACCAAGCAGGATATTCACACAAGATGCAGGAATGGGAAAGAGATTCAGATTTCAAATGTGTGAAAGTTGAAGACAAGTCTAACTTAAAGACTTCACTATAAAACAAAAGTGCTTCCCAGGAGACAACCCGGATTGTTATTTAATTTTATTGAGCCTGTCTTCCCAGATATCAATACGGCGTATCTGATCCATACCATACAGCGTATTAATTCTCTGGACGTCATCAGTCTTTATTTTTATTGCACTTTAAAAACATTATTGTGTCATTCTGGAATAATAGCATATAACTAACCTGATATGAATGCCCGTATCCCCCAAAACTGACCATATTTAGTTTTGTTTAGTTTTAAAATACAATGATGTTATCAAAAAAACCTTGTCTTGAATTTGAGCTTTTAAATCCTCATTTTCCACAGATTTTAAGTTCAGTTTGTTAATTAAAGAGTCACTTTGTTCTTTATGACGAACACGTGTCTGTTTGATCGAGTCAAACTGATCTTTAAAAACCTGTTTCACATGATTAATTTCATTACAAAGACGTTCGTTCTCAGAAAGCAATTTTGCCACACTATTTTCCAGTTCCTTATTTATGGGCTCAAGTTCACATTTATCATGATTAACGTTCTGTTCCTTAGTATTCTCACTCAAAGATTTAATAGTATCCTTCAACTTACAAATGGTCTTATCTTTATCTTGTAGTCGAGCTTTCAAATCATTGATTTCAAAATATTCTAGAATTTCAACAACATTTTATCTAACACAAGATTCATCATTTTGAAAAACTTCTTGTTTTAATTGCATTGATACTTCGAGAGAAATACAATGTTTTTCAAGTTGTGAGTAATTTTTCAAAAAATCATTATATGCTTGTTTTGATTTGGAAAGCTCAGCATCAAGATTCAAACACTTTTCACACGATTCACACTTTTGCATTTCCATATTCACAGAATCATTATTCAAAGACATAGAATTCATCACAGTTAACAGTACATCTTGAGACATGATTTTTTGTAAGAGTCGATCATTTTCCAAAAGAATTTATTTCTTAGCAATTTCCAAACATTGTTTATCAACTGAAGACTGTTGAACAGCCACTTCCATTTGGTCAAAAACTGTTTGTACTTCCGTTATTTCATTTAGAAGATCTTTATCAAACACATTGAAGATGTCTTTTAAAGATTTTAGAAATGGAATAATTTCATTGTTAAAAATAGTTTTTGTATGCTCAAACCCCCATTCACCTTCTTCAAGAGCATTAGGTGTTGTCCTCTTCTTCACAATTGTGTCAAACTGGGTGAGGTGGAATTTAAGCTTTTTAAGGCTTGCATTCACCAAACTCACCTTAGGTAGTTCACTGGGAACATCCACTATGACAGGTGGTGTGTAAGAAGGTTTAATGGATGGATTGATTATATGAAACCAAAAGGCTTGTTCAACCGATAATTCTTGTTGTGGAGAAAAACATTTTCCAAAATCTTCAGTTAGTCTATTTAATTTTTCATAATCGATAGGTTTATTGAAATTTTCTTGCAATAACTATAGGAATCCTTTGCTTTTTCAAGACATATTAGAATCAATTCTCTTCTTCCAAAATCAATGTTTCCTCATCATCAATCACAGGCATAGCAACATGTTTATCAGACATAACAACACAACATACAAGAGCTGTTTTATCCGCTAAGCTTTTCTTAAGATAAAACGGAATTTTGATAACCTAGAGCTTAATTTTGTGTAGTTATCATAAAAACGCTTGTTGGCTATTAACATGTGCACTGTTGAGCAGATTGACCCACTTTACAATAAGTTTAATATATCAATCTCTTATCTTATTTTCCAAATCAATTTCATTTTCCATATATTTATTCTCTTTTTCTTTGGATTCATTTTTGAAAACTACAAAAAGTTTGCAATACACAGATTCCTTTCTTGATTAGTTTAGAAAATTTTGCTCAAGAGAGTCAACTTGTCTTATGAGTGCAAGTTCTCGTTAATTCCATAATAATACCATTTGAGAATCAATCATTTTTTTCATGACTGCTTAAATCAATATTAAGACGTGTTACAAAAATTTTAACCCTGTCCTTAAATCTCTCAACTCATCATTGATCATTATTCTGTTTCCATATTTATCCTTTAGGGGGGGGGGGGGGGGGGGGGGGGGGGGGGGGGAATATTAGGTACATGATTAATCATTCTTGTTCGAACCAATTTGTTCAATCACAAATAAAATCATTGAATCTTGTTGTGTCTGCAAATTAGTATCTTGAACAGTTGCCAGTTGTGTTTCTTGCAAATATTAAGAATATGAAATGATATTTCTATCACTAGATATCTCATTATCTGTAAAATCCATAACTGGTGATTGTTCAAAATTCTTGCATGCATGCACACTTTAATTATCCATATCATTCAGGTAGGTTTCAGAATTAGGTATCACTGAGATAACGTCAGAACCATAGTTGGAGATGTTGGCCATAAGAACCGCTTGTGCAGTCGAGAGATCATCACAGTCAGAATCATAAGTATCGAGATCCTCAGTCTGGAAAGCAGCATTGTGAGGGATGATTGTTTGAGCTTGACCTGCTAGAATTCTTGGATCTGCAAGAAATCCGAGTTGCTACCTCATCCAATATATGTCCTATCTTCCTGAGCTTCTGTTAACATGATTTTCTCTTATACCATGATGTGCATACCTTGTCGCTTAGGCTGATTACAATTGCCCTTAGCCATATGTCCTTCACCATGGCAGTTGTAGCATTTTAACAACTTCTTGCCTGTCCACTTGCAGTAATTTCCCCTTGAACAAGTACATTGCGCTTATAAGGTAATACCTAGAAAAATTTTACCCTTTTCTCCCTGAACTTGTATGCACTGTAACCCTACCGTCTTGAATAGAGGCTTGGTTTCTTAGGATTAGAGAGTATCTAAGTTGATATATGTAAGAAGGAACCTTGAAGAAAGCTACAGTAGTTAGAAAATCCATGCTTTATTGAGACCCACTCGGATCATCTCCGAGAAAACACAAAACAGTAAAACCTATAAACTGCAAACGTGACTTCAGTTATAAGTTGTATAGGTGCTGGAGGTGATTAATAAGCAACTTTGGAGGAATAACGTGGGATTTATTTTGTTTTGTTTTGTTGATATGTTTGTTTGTGTTGTTTTGAGTTGTTGTTGTTGTGTGGTTTTGTGTGTTGTTTGGTTTTTGTGATAATTTGTGTTTTAGTGTATTGTTGTGTATTGTTGTTATTTTGTTTTGGGTTTATGATGGTGAGATAACGACGTAGCAGCCGCGGGGAGGTAGCAGGTGGCCCCCCCCCGTTGGGCACTGTTAGTGGCGCGGCAGTTGGGCGGTTTCCCTTGTCCCTGAGGCCCCCCTTTGGTTGTGGTTGGCTGTTCCCCCATTTTTTTTACGCCCCACTGGCCTGTCCTTTGTTTTTTTAGTGCCCTTTATGATTGCTTTCTCTTATTGTGTTTGCTCCCTGTCCAGTTTTTGTCTTATGGTAGTTTTAATGTCCTGTCCCCTTTTTTGTTAGTTTCTTTTTCTCCTTGGATCGTTCCTTTTCCCTTAGTCTTTCCGTTTTCCCCACCTTTCCGCGCTTGGATGCCTTTTCGCTGTTTTCCCCCTCCTTTCTGCTTCCCCCCCTCTTGTTATTTTTTTTTCTACAGTTCTTCCCCGAGTTTATGGCTGTCCCCGCCTCATTCTAACACATCAAACCAAAGCTCCATGCCCATACATATCATGATTCCATTCTGCATCAATCCAATCTAAAATAGCATATTCACCATCTCATCTCCATAATCAATTAAAAAATCCAATCACCCCCAATATCATTATCCCCCATAATAACCCTAATCTTCAGTAATCCCTCCTCCATCACCACCAACACTATCTTATTATAGCCACTCGACCAAAATCCCCCCCAACCCGTAGTCACAATGCAAGTGTTAACCCTCACTACAGCTGTCCAACCAAAGCCTTTACGAAAGAGGAATAACCCGCAAAGCAAGAAGAGCACCACCACGATAGCGGAAAGCACCACACCCCCGCAATCCCACCGACACCAACAACTCCATTCAAGTGGAAGAAAATTTCAGAACATAGTAATATAGATCGAGTGAAGACTAACGGAGAACCAAGATAAATCCACAAAAGTTGGAACAGATTCCCATAGTGATGAAGAACCCACATTAACAGAACAATTCACTCTTGATTAAAAGCTTAAGTTGGGATAAACCTGGATCCATACCTAACTTCACAAAAAAGCGCACCTACTAGCAAGAACATACTTACCAGGGTACTAGTTCATAACACTATAACACAAGAAACAACAAGAGAAAATGGCACCAATCAGAACGACTCAGACACTTAATAGGACCACTAGCGAAGCTAAGTGCCTCAAAACAGTCAAGCTGTTACCCTCCTACCACACACCCTAAGCGCTAAGTCGACCACTTTAGATGATTCTCACAACTAAGCTGTTAGGGATTTACTTATAACCTATGGCAACCTCATGGGCTTACAAACCGCATACACTGAAAAAGCAAAACAATTCCTAATTTCACTCATTGCAAAACCTACTTAGCAGTACTAATTAAATCAGACTAACAACACTAACTATTAACATACCAGTACTAACTAACTGCAGTACTAACAATGAACTGGCAATAGTAAGCTAAAAAAACAAACAGAACTAATGACCTTAGAATTTATTCACTTTATTACCCAAACTTCAGCAGCAAACTAATCATCACCAACAATATCAAGTAGAACCAGTTAGTACTAACCTGTATAAGTCTATAATTTCCAACCAATTAGATGTTGACAAGTGCTAAATCATATTCATCGATACCTAAACCATAAAATCGATATTCAGAGAGAAAAAGAGCAAAAGAGGTCGATCCAAGGCGTATATTATTTCCACAGAAGACATCGAGTAATTCCATATACTTTAGTAATCGATCAGTTTTTTGGTATTATATCGTTTAACTCGATAGATATACCTTGGCTAGAATAATTGCCTTATGAAAGTTAATATGCCGTTTTAAAGAGGCGTAATACCTCAGGAATAGCCATTAATATAAGATCAGAATGTTTGGTTATTTGTTTATCTCGATTTCTTGAGTTTATTATTGAATGCTTGTTTATGTTATTATCAATTATACTTGTATTATACGCGCTTTAGTATGCGACCTACCAGTCAACTGGATCTAGTGATATGGACTAAGTAATCTAGAGTCTGGGATAGCTCTCCATATAGTGATTTATACATCTAGAACCATAGGATCACAAATATGGTCTTGCTAAATATGTGTCTAGGATACGCTTCGGGCTTAACTAGTTAATTGGATATTGCCAATGGTTTATTGATCGTGTTGACTAGAAGGTGAACCTAGATAATTCAACAAATAACGTTCTGATTCCATTGGATGGTTGGACAAGTGGACTACTAGTGTATAAATCATCATTAAGCTGTAAGTGGGTAAAGTCTCTATAAGCTAGGGTTTAACAAGATCACCATTACTTTAATCCCTATGATAGATTATAATCAGCAAATAAGGATGCTTTATACGGATGCTTTATTTGTGACAGAATTAATGTGTCTAGGTCTTATGATGATGTAACGCCTAAGTCTAAAGAATGATATACCGCCTCGAGAGAAGAAATCACCGCACTTAATAAACAAACCAACTTTCTAATCGGATTAATAATGGTTAATACAGTTTTCTTATATTTAGCTCAACCGCTCTTTTATCTTTTGTTTATTTTGCTTCCGTGGGTTAAAGTGACTTGAATTGATTGTAGTCACCAACCAAACCGTGCCAGTCTCTCAGGCTGAAAACCTCATTTTCCCGCTAGAATTAGGATTAGGACTGACATAGGTTTAGAATAGAATAGAATTAACATAGATTAGATAACCAAGATATTAATTAAATTGATAGATTTAACCTCGCTTCAAGTGTTCGACACCTTACTTACCACGAAACTACTACCGATCGGGTACACTGCCCATTAAAGTGTTATTTTTGGTTTAGTCGGCAAAATATAAATTTAAAACTTGAATCATAAAAATATACATCACACAAGGACACATCAAGTTTTTGGCGCCGTTGCCGGGGAGTGAAAATTAATCTTGATTTTATTTGATATTTTAGGTTTTACATTAGCTAGTCTAACCTTAAGATTCGTTAATTTAATTATGTATATCCTTGTATAGATCAATAAATATTTGTATAAATTGTTCTTTAATTGTTTGCTGTCTAGGTGTTTTAATTGTTTGTGTTTTAAACTGTTTTTCTTAATAACACAAAATGTCGACAATTGCATTAACGGAGTATCCAATTCCATCCGGAATATGGTATATCCAGTTCTCTGTCCAATACATCGTATTCATCTCAATAGATTAATACGGCGTAACCACTTCCATTGGATACGGCGTATCCACTTCCATTGGATATGGCATATCGATCGTTTAGGACAGAAATTGAAATCTTTGATTTTTCGTGCAAATTTTTTTTTCTTCAGAGCAAATCCTACTGATATTTTTACCCTTGTTACAGTAAGAACTTATCAGAGCTAGTTGATTGAAGAAGGAACTACAAAAAGTCATGGCTGAACCAATTTTTGATAGCATTGAAAAAGCTCCAACTAAACCAAATCTTTCTATCACCAGTAACGATATTAAAATTGAGCTCGCCAGAGTTTTTTTGGTGGGAATTATGAAAAGAACATATATCATGGAACTATGAATGAAGGCGTGTAGGAACCATTCTAAAGTAGTTTAAGATGGTATATTTAGTCCCTACTTCTTGGCGTAGATTCCCATCAACTACGAATGAAAGTCTTTCCTTTCTTGTTGGCCGATGATGCTAAAGAATGGTGGATTAGTGAGGGAGATGGAAAAATCACCACTTGGGAGGAACTTGTTGAGAAATTCTTTTGTAGATTCTATCCAGAATCATACGATGAAAAAGATGAAATGTTGGACGAAGGAGAGAATTGGGGAATTGATCCACTCAAATTCTTATCAAACGTAAACACATCGTTCAAAAACCATAAGAAAGTTGATGGGAGAACTCAAAAAGTGATATTTCACTCATGGATGAATGGAAATTAGAATAAGAGATATGTGGATAAACAGTATTTCAAGCTATAATGAACGAAAGGAATCTAAATATGAAAACCCGTCCAACACTACTACTGATTCATTCTTCAAAGCCTATGACGTACGCGATATTGAAAAAGAGAATGGACGGAAGCAAACAAAGCGTAAAGACAATGATAAAGATAATAAGAAACCGAACAAAAGAAGGTGCAAGGCAGAAAAGTTTGAAGCCATTCAGTACTCGATTGGACCAAATAAAGAATATATTGCTATTAGAAGTTATGGATATGATATTTGGGAAAGAAATGAAGATAATTTTTTTTCCATAAATCTACCAAATATTTTTTTAAGAAAAAGGACAAAGGTTGGAAAGTGACGCGTCACCAAGGAATGAACGGAACCTGAAGAAAATCTACCTTAAAGACTTCGTTGAGAACAAAAGTGCTTCCCAGGAGACAACCCCGAATGTTATTTAATTTTTTTTAATCAAGTCTGTATTCCCATACTTTAATACTGTGTATCCCGCCCCATACCATAACGGCGGATGATTGTTTAGAACGTTATCATCTTTATTTCTTGCACTTTAAAAACTTATTGTATCAGTTCTTCTGCGAATAATGCTGCCGTATTCAATTAACTTGAATACGTATGTATACCACATTCTGACCTAGTAATTAGTTTGTTTTAGTTTAGTTTAAATTAACCAGTAGGTACGATACGCTAGAAACTATACACTTAAAAATATTAAAATATATATTACGATGGAAAATACCAATTTCCCCTGAAGTCAAAGGTAAAAAGGAATCCTTCAGAATATATATAATATAATATCAATACGTATATTTAACCGGGAAGATCTTTCCCCTGTCGTTTTTCCTCCTCCCCTCCTTTCCTCCCCAATGACTTGTGAAATGAAACCACCTTTAGCTTGGATTTTGATTTAATGAGAGAAAAGAATTTTTTTGTTTATACTATAGCTACAATTAAAGCAACAAGTAAAATAAGCACACAAAAACAATTAAGCACTTAAAACAATTAACGGGAACAAATAAAACGCGACAATTAAGCAAATAAGACAAAATTAAACTATAAAAATGCAAACTAAATTTCTAAACCTAAAATAGGACAAAAGAAAATTTTAGGAAAAAGAAAAAATATTTTTTTTTTAATTTTTATGATTTTTCGAAATTTAAATCCTAAGAAAAATGATTAAAAATAATCTACTTAATAGAAAAATGTGAAAAATTCAGGAAAAATCCTAATTCTAACAAAGAACAAGAGAAAAATGCTAACACTCAAATAGCTTAACTAATAAGCCCTAGAATAAGCTCAACGAGCTACGGCTTATAAATGGGCTTAAGGCCCAAAGAAAGGTTATAACAATATTGTGTTCAATAGCTCACGGATGAGCTATTGAAGCACAATGGTTAACACGTATGGTATGCAAGCAAGAGGTCACGGGTTCAAGGTTGAGTAACACCCATTTTTTGCATTTTTTTATTTTTGAAAAGTAAAAGCTCAAATTGAAAGTAGACACTTTTTAAAGCACTTTTAATGAAGAAACTATAAGCTGAATCTCAAAGATAAGCTCTAAAAGAGCTTATGAAGGTGGTTGCTACAGAAAGTTGCCTTTTGAGGGCTTAAAAACTTAATTTTACTAAAAAGCTTGCACAACAAAAAAATTTTAATCATTATAAGCTCAATTTTAAAAACAAAAGCGTTCAAAAAGCTTATGATGCCTAAATCTAAAATTTGAAAATCAATTAAACTAACAACATTATAAGCTAACTGTATTAGAGATAAAAAAGCGAAACTCTGGAATTAACTCTTAAAAAGCTCAAAAAGATATAAGCAAAAAGCACAATTAGCTATTTCAGATTCTAAACTTTTGAAAACTTAATTACCTATCTATAAGCTAATAATCCAAATCATAAAAACAAGTACTATAAGCTAGAAATTCAAATTAAGAAGCTAACCCCTAGATACTACTGTTTTTGGCTTTTTGAGGATTTTTGATGAACTTTTAAAGCTGATTTACCTAAGATAATAAGCTAGAAAATGAAAAATAAGTTTTAATCTATATTAAGCTATGGTAATCTATAAAGCTACTGAATTTTAAGATCTAAGTCCTACTAATACTAGCTTAATTGAGGGCAAAGTGACTAGACATAGACAATGGAACGGGTAGACGTGTGGTAATGAGGTGAGAGCGAGCCTCATCTGGGGTGTACGAGGGTCTCGTCTCCTCTATAGCTGCAGGGCTGTAGCGTAGCGAGGGAGAGGTGTAGAGGGGAGGTCTATCTCAGTACGAAGTCTGGGATACTGACACGGAGAAAGACGCGGGCGGTCTGAGATAAAGCAGTGGTTCTCAGTTCTCTCGACATAGCGTTTGTACGAAAGATTAAATTCACACATGGATATAACTTGATTGATATGTCGCGAATATTATCACTGCGGTGCTAGCATTAGACTCTCGTTAGCGAGGTGGTTGAGAAGTCGCGCCAGTCTGTACAGAGTGTAGTTATCATCAGAGAAAAGGTGCGCGGTGCACAAGCAAGTGCCAACAAACGATAGGATATATAGTCGGTCTCAGGTGGTGATATGCTGTAGCTGAGAAAGTTGGTGAGTATCTTTGCTGGCGTCTTGATAGGTACGTGTATGGTGTAGAGTTATGATATAGGATAGTGATTATTAGCGTTAGTAGATAGGGTGAAGAGGATCGGTGAGTTATCTACAAAAGTTTTAGAGGGAAACTTCTTGGAAGGGCGTGAGCGGACATATCTATTAGGCTTTGGTTATGCTTGTAGAATCCATAGACCTTGTTTTGGTGCAGCCTGAGGGTCTCTAACGTGTCACGTAGCGTAGGGACTCTTTGTTAGCGGCATATACTATGATAGGCTTGATAGATCTATCTAGGGATCGTGTCTAAGAGATGAGCGATATACAGGATATAGCGAGAGTGTAGGTGGGTGTTTGAGATCTATGAGAGACATTGGTAGGTTCTCTTAGAGTATCAGAAGTGTATAGAGATACGATAGGGGCTATCTCTCTCTGGGCGTATAATCCAGGGAGACAGGATGCGGGGGTGTATAGTATCACTGGTTAAATTACAGGTCTTGGGTTATCAGTTGCACATGTAGGTCATATAGGTAGGGGAGGAGTGGGGGAAGGGTGATGATATAGAGCGATCTGTCGTTTTGTTAATCTATACAATGCGAAATGAACAGAGTGGAGTCTATATAGGATCTCGAGTGCCTCACACTGTCTGTGAGCAACGATTGGTCGGAGGTGCAATGTAGGGCGCTAGCGGCTGACTCTAGTGGGAAGGGCGGGGCTTTTTAGAGCTGGTACTTTGAGATATTCACGGATTCTTTTTTATAGTTTCTTCATTTGTTAGCTCTTTCATTAAATGGCTTTAAAAAGTGTGATGCGTACGGACGTGGGCAGATTTGTAGCTTTACTGGTGTTCAAACTGAGCTACAAAAAATGCAAAAATAGGTGTTTTATCCGTCAACCTTGAACCCGTGACCTCTTGCTTGCATACCATACGTGTTAACCATTGTGCTTCAATAGCTCATCCGTGAGCTATTGAACACAATATTGTTATAACCTTTCTTTGGGCCTTAAGCCCATTTATAAGCCGTAGCTCGTTGAGCTTATTCTAGGGCTTATTAGTTAAGCTGTTTGAGTGTTAGCATTTTTCTCTAGTTCTTTGTTAGAATTAGGATTTTTCCTGAATTTTTCACATTTTTCTATTAAGTAGATTATTTTTAATCATTTTTCTTAGGATTTAAATTTCGAAAAATCATAAAAATTAAAAAAAAAATTCTTTTTCCTAAAATTTTCTTTTGTCCTATTTTAGGTTTAGAAATTTAGTTTGCATTTTTATAGTTTAATTTTGTCTTATTTGCTTAATTGTCGCGTTTTATTTGTTCCCGTTAATTGTTTTAAGTGCTTAATTGTTTTTGTGTGCTTATTTTACTTGTTGCTTTAATTTAGTAGCTATAGATAAACAAAAATATCTTTTCTCTCATTCAAATCATAATCCAAGCTAAAGCGTGGTTTCAATTTCACAAGTCGTTGGGGAAACGACCCGGGAAAGCATACTTCCCGGTTAAATATACGTATTATATTATATTATATATATTTTGAAGGATTTCCTTTTTACCTTTGACCTCAAGGGTAAATTGGTAATTTTCCATCGTATTATATATTTTAATATATTTTACGTGTATAGATTCTAGCGAATCAGTACCTACGGTTAATTTAAACTAAACTAAAACAAACTAATTACTGGTCAGAATGTGGATACAACGTATCAAGTTAATGAATACGGCATATTCGCAGAACTGACAATAATGTTTTTAAAGTGCAAGAAAAATAAAGACTGATAACGTCTAAACAATCAATACGCCGTATGGTATGGGGCGGATACACCGTATTAAAGTATGGGAATACAGACTTGATAAAAAAATTAAATAACATTCCGGGTTGTCTCCTGGGAAGCACTTTTGTTTACAACGAAGTCTTTAAGTTAGACTTTTCTTCAGCTTCCTTTCATTCCTTGGTGCGCGTCACCTTCCAACCTTTGTCCTTTTTCTAAAAAATATCTTGGTAGATTATGGAAAAATTATCTTCATTTCTTTCCCAAATATCATATTCATAACTTCTAATAGAAATATATTCTTCATTTGGTCCAATCGAGTACTGAATAGCTTCAAACTTTTCAGAGCCGATTGCCCCTCTTTTGTTAGTATGCATTTAACTTCATTGATGTCATAATGCTTTGTTTGCCTCTATCCATTCTACTTTTAAATATCGCGTACATCATAAGCTTTGAAGAATGAATCAGTAGTAGTGTTGGATGGGTTTTCATATTTAGATTCCTTTCGTTCATTATTGCTTGAAATACTGTTATCCACATATCTCTTATTCCAATTTCCATTCATCCATGAGTGAAATATCACTTTTTGAGTCCTCCCATCAAATTTCTTATGGTATTTGAATGATGTGTTTATGTTTGATAAGAATTCGAGTGGATCAATTCCCTAGATTCCTCCTCCTTTGTCCAACATTTCATCTTCCTCATCGTATGATTCTAGATAGAATCTACAGAAGAATTTCTCAACAAGTTCCTCCCAAGTGGTGATTTTTCCATCTCCCTCACTAATCCACCATTCTTTAGCATCATCGGCCAATGAGAGAGGAAAAACTTTCATTCGTAGTTGATGGGAATCCACGCCAAGAACGTAGATTAAATCTACCATCTTAACTACTTTAGCAATGTGTTCCACCACGTCTTCATCATACGTTCCATGATATATGTTCTTTCATAATTCCACCAAAAAAACTCCTTGTCGAGCTCAATTTTAATATCGTTACTGGTGATAGAAAGATTTGGTTCAGTTGGAGCTTTATCAATACCATCAAAAATTGGATCAGCCTTGACTTTTTGTAGTTCCTTCTTCAATCAACTAGCTCTGATAAGTTCTTCCTATAACAAGGGCAAAAATATCAGCAGGATCTGCTCTGAAGAAAAAAAAATTGCACAAAAAATCAAATATTTTAGATTCTGTCCCAAATGATCGATACGCCATATCCAATGGAAGTGAATACGTCATATCCAATGGAAGTGGTTACGCCGTATTAATCTATTGAGATGAATACGATGTATTGGACAGAGAACTGGATATACCATATCCGATGGAATTGGATACACCGTATTCAATTGTCGACCATAATAGTGTATTAAGAAAAACAATTAAATACACAAACAATTAAACACATATACAAGCAAACAATTAAAGAAAAATATACAAATATTACAGAATATACAAGGATATACACTAATCTAAATTACACTAATCCTAAGGGTTAGATCTAATCTAATGTTAAAACCTAAAATATTAAAATAAAAATCAAGATTAATTTTTACTCCCCGGCAGCGGCGCCAAAAACTTGATATGTCATTGTGTGGTGTATATTTTATTAATTCAAGTTTTAAATTTATATTTTACCGACTAAACCAAAAACAACACTTTAACGGGCAGTGTACCCGATCGGTAGTAATTTCATTAAGTATGGGTGTCAAACACTTGAAGCCGAGGTTATATCTATCAATTTAATGTAATATATAGTGGATTATCAAACTAGTTAGTTCTATTCTAATCTAAACCTATGTTAGTCTAAATCCTAATTCTAACAGGAAAAGGGGGGTTTTCAGCCTGAGAGACTACAACGTTTGGTTGGTGACTACAAATCGAATTCAAACACTGTACCACGCAAGCTAATTAATCTAAGATAAAAGAGCAGTCTAACCTTATATAAGAAAACGTGTATTAACTATTATTAATCCTATTAGAATGTTTGTTTTAGTTTATAAGTAATGATTTCTTCTCTCGAGGTGGCATATCATTCTTAAGACTTAGGTGTTACATCATCCTAAGACCTAGACAACATTAATTTATGTCTCATAAACAATTAAAAGCATCCGTATAAGCATCCGCTTAATTGCTGATTATAATCTTATCTTAGGATTAAAGCAATGGTGATCTAGTTAAAATCCTAGCTCATAGAGACTTGCCCGACTTACCGCTTAAATGGCAATGATACACTAGTGTCCACTCGTCCAACTAAACCAATGGAAATCAAAAGTTATTTGTGAATTATCTAGGTCACCTGCTATTCAACACGATCAATAAACCATCGGCAATATCCAATAACTATAAACCCCGAAGCGTATCCTAAGATCAGTCTAGAAGGACAATATTTGTGTAACTATGATTCTAGATGTATTAATTACTAAATGGAGGGAATATCCCAGACTCTAGATCCGCTTGTCCACTTCCTATATCCCGTTTGAAATGATAGGTCGCATACAAAAGTGCATAAACAGTATGAATTGATAAACATAAATACACACTCAACGATAAATCAAGAATCGATGATAAACAAATACCAAACAATTCAATCTTTCATAATAATGGCTAATACCCGAAGGTATTAGCCTTCTAACGTCATAAAAAATACAAAGTAATAATTTACCCAAGGTAAAAAAACCGAGAATGAAAATGAATACCAAAAACGAACGATTACAAAAGTATATGGAAAATTACAAATGTATCCTATGGAATCAGAATCAGTTGCTCAAACCTCTTCTACTCTTTTTCTCCTCTAAAAATCGACTTTTATGGTTTGGGTATCGAGAATATGATTTTGCATACTTAAAACTCGTTTTTTGATTTTTTCTATTTATAAGGATGGAATAGGTTAATACGCGTATTCGAATGTTTTTGATACGACTATTAGGGATTTCTTGAAAGTAGGGACACATGTTTGAGATATCTTCTTAAATAATATATTGATTCCCTATCTTAAATACGCGTACTCGAGACCCTCTAGATACGGCAATATGATCATAACTTCTTGGTCTTTTCTGGTGAGTGGCAGGCACGATACGTTTAATCTTCTTGATGGATATGGGCGTATTGGTCTTCAGAATAGTAATCTTTAAAATATCTTCATTTAAGCTTTAGAATGCGCGCCTTTTGCTATCTTTCACCAATTACTCCATAATTACTGCAATTCTCAAATATAAACGATTAAGTAACAATTCTTTGCAATAACTATACAAATGGGTTAATATCGTGGGATAAATGATGCTATAAAATAAACGTTATTTGATGTCATCAATGTGCCATCACTAAAATTTTGCACCTCAGTCTCTCACATCATCTTATTCTGATCATTTTTGTCTTTGTAGATTACTACCCTTGGCTTCCTGACTATGGTGTAATCTTCTTTGAACAGAAAGTCAGATGCATCCCAGTCCGGTTGAGTGAGATTGAGTTTTGTTTGATAACTTTCAATCCCGAGCTGCAAATCTTCCATATGTTTTCTGATGATGATGTTCCTGATGTGTCGTTGTGTGGTGTATATTTTATTGATTCACGTTTTAAATTTATATTTTGCTGACTAAACCAAAAACAACACTTTAACGGGCAGTGTACCCGATCGGTAGTAGTTTCGTGGTAAGTAGGGAGTCAAACACTTGAAGCGAGGTTAAATCTATCAATTTAATTAATATCTTGGTTATCTAATCTATGTTAATTCTATCATATTCTAACCCTATGTCAGTCTAAATCCTAATTATAATAGGAAAAGGCAGGTTTTCAGCCTGAGACACTAGCACAGTTTGGTTGGTGACTACAATCAATTCAAGACACTTTAACCTACGTGAACTAATTAATAAAAGATAAAAGAGAGGTTGAGCCAACTATAAGAAAACTATATTAACCATTATTAATCCAATTAGAAAGTTGGTTTGTTTATTAAGTGCAATGATTTCTTCTCTCGAGGTGGCATATCATTCTTAAGACTTAGGTGTTACATCATCCTAAGACCTAGACACATTAATTCTGTCACAATTAAAGCATCCGCATAAAGTATCCTTATTTGTTTGATTAAATCTATCTTAGGGATTAAAGCAATGATGATCTTGTAAAACCCTAACCATAGAGCTTTACCCACTTACCGCTTAGATGGTAGTTTAATCACTAGTAGTCCCCAGCTTGTCTAATCCAACTATCCAATTGAAAATTGGGGGGAAAGGTGTGGAAAAAAACAAAAATCCCCCCCGGGGTAGGTGAGCCGAAGCGTGATCGCGTGATGTTTGAATCAGAATGTTACCTTTGTTGAATATCTAGGTCCCCTAGCAAGTCAACCCGATCATAAACCATATGCCAATATCCCAATTAACCAAGTTTAAGCCTGAAGCGTATCCTAGACAACATTTAGGAAGAGACACTAATTGTGATTCCCCTATGATTCGAGATGTATCAATTACTATAAGGAGAGCTATCCAGACTCAGCTCCTACATTGTCCATATCACTAGATCTTAGTTGAATGATAGTCCGCATACAAAAGGTGTAAACAAGTATAATTGATAACATAAACCAGCATTCAACGATAAATCAATAATCGCGATAAACAAATAACAAACATTCAATCTTCAAAATATAGGTAAGACGTGAAGATATTAGCCTTCAAACGTCATAATGAAATACAGGTCAATTATTTAGCCAAGTTAAACTAACGTAGTAAGCAAATGATACCAAAATTGAACGATTACTAACAGTATATAGAATTACACGATATCTCCTATGGAAGATAACTTGCTCGACCTATTCTGCTCTTTTCTCCTCTAAAAATCGACTTTATGGTTTTAGGTATCGAGAATATGATTTAGCATACTTATAACTTATTTTTGAGTTTTCTATTTATAAGGTCTGGAAGTCGATTCGATACAAGCGTACCAGTATTGGATACGGTTAATTAGGGATTTCTTGAGTAGGACCACTCTTGATATCATTCCAGAATATTTACATACTTTATATTGAATCATGTTTTGATCTTCTCTGGATACGGCGTATAGAGCATTATTCCTCTATGGTCTTTTGGTGAATGCATGCACAGATACGCCATATCTTCAAGATGGATACGGCGTATTGGTCTTCAGAATAGTAATCTTCAAAATATATTCATTTAAGCTCCAGAATGCGCGCCTTTTACTAACTTTCACCAAGTACTTCATAAGTACTGCAATTCTCAAATGTAGACGATTAAGTAACAATTCTTTGCAATAACTATACAAAATGGGTAAATAACATAGGATAAATGATGCTATAAAATAGAAATTATTTGATGTCATCAAATATCCCCCCATTTGAATCCTACTTGTCCCTAATGTAGCCTTAGAAAGTTTATAAAATGATCCCTAAATATATTTTTCCGTAAAGCATTAATCGATCTATTAAAGTACACAACCAAACACCTCACGAAATAGGAAGATGAAAATCAAACCAAATCACTCAACTAATCTAAGGTGGTAACATGTAACTAATTTGCTTAATTGCTCGGTCATGACGAGTATTCTATCATAAGCTTGGCAACGATGCATATCTCCACCACTAAAGCCAAGGAGTAACAAGTTTATAAAGGTAAATATGGGTTTTTGTATGGAAAGGCTTACGGTTGATCATTCTATAATCTTTCACCAGAAGTACCACTCCAACAAGGCAGCTGAAGCACACATACATAGCCGTAACGACAGAATAGACATGTGTGTTCGATCACATCCTCATTCAAATTTAACCAACGGTTAGGATGAAGAATGATATAGGGTTGGAACCTTCTAACTTCACCAAAAGTTTTGTAGAACCAATGAGGCAGCTAAGAACATGCCTACATGGCCGTAACGACGAATAGAACATCATGCGTGAACAAGTCCTCGTTTCCGCGTAAAACTAGCGGCTAAGCATTAGTGAGAGGGAAGTCAATTCAGTTCCATCCACCTCCAGCCCCAAACCGCTTACGCCTACAGCATACAAGTAGCTAGCTACCATTATCCCGACTATTCCCAAACTAACGACACCACTCTTTACAACGTCTGATTCATAGATCCCAACAACAACCACAGATATGGAGATCCCGTAATGTCAACTTCCCACCCCCAACCCTACACATACTCTAAAGGTAAGTGGCGATATCTTCCACTTGTATAATACTCTACTCGTTGATTTTTTTTTACTAAATCACACGAATACTTCCCCCCGGAAATCCCCCCCCATCGTGTAATTCCTTCGGTAATTCCTTTGCGAAACGATTATCTACAAACTTTCTTTCTCACTCTTTTTGTATTTTTCTCATTTTTTTGATTTTTTTTGCTAACTATACTTTAAATCTCGGTGTAGTAATAATTTCGGATAATTTCTTCGGTAGTTCTTTGTTCTTCGGATTAACCATTAATTATGACGGTAGTAAAATCACAAGAGTTTTGACTACTAATATACACTCCCATTTGCAATGTGCAAATTTCTAACCGCACCAAAGATAGAAAATGACACAAGACTTGAGAAATACAAACTTTACACTTTAAGCAACTAGCAACTGTAAATTAAACTTAATCTGACAGGGTAGGTTAAGGTGTAAGGATGTAATGAAACAAATAGTTGGTGTAAGTTCCTAAAGGATTGGCTCTACGGGTTGTCCTAGTGGATCTTCACACTAAAGATGAGAGTGGAAAAGGGGTTTAAATGGGAGGTTAACTAACCGGTGTAGTTAGTTAGTAAGCAACATGTAAAGGCGATTTAGGTGTAATCCTAAAATTTACCAATTTAAACAAGTTACTCCATCTAAATCCATATTACTCATCACTGTGGTCTCGAGTGATATACCAAGCCAAGTTCTAAAGTCTACAACATCACTGGCACACTCATATTTTGTAGAATTTAGGTAAACATTTAGAAATGGATAGGCTAAATTCTCACAATATCTAACAAGGGTTATTGTGTGTGGGTTATGTATCAAGTAATTTCACAAAAGTATGCTTGAATTTTTTTTAAATTTGAGCATAATTTAAGCATTTTAGTGTAAAAATTAGGACAAGTATACATTCTAATTCCATCCCCCCACTTGAATTATACAACGTCCTTGTTGTATATATAAAACATTAAATACGGGAATTAAAAAGAATTAGAATGAGAAACTCCCTTGATATTTGCTCGATAGATTCTTTAAGTTGCGTTTATGAGCAAGATTGTGTGCTGAAAAAGCGTCTGAATCCTAGCACAAACAGCACACACATAGAATTCTAGAAAATATGCATTCCACCAACTTTGTCTATATTTCTATCAGAAGTTTGACTGTTAAAAAACAAATTGAAAAACATGTTCCATTCCTATCTTGGTACCTACGGTTAATTTAAACTAAACAAAACAAAATACTGGTCAGTTTTGGTGGATACGGCATATCAGGTTAGTGAATATGCCATATTCCAGAACTGACAATAATGTTTTTAAAGTGCAATAAAAATAAAGACTGATGACGTCCAGAGAATTAATACGCTGTATGGTATGGATCAGATACGCCGTATTGATATCTGGGAAGACAGGCTCAATAAAATTAAATAACAATCCGGGTTGTCTCCTGGGAAGCACTTTTGTTTATAGTGAAGTCTTTAAGTTAGACTTGTCTTCAACTTTCACACATTTGAAATCATATCTCTTTCCCATTCCTGCATCTAGTGTGAATATCCTGCTTGGTTCCGTAACATATTCATGAACTATGGTGCTGAATTTACTGCCAGGCTTGATTCTATCACATACAAATAAACCAAAATGTGATACCATGATATATACGAAAAAATATAAGAACTTGTTTAATAGTTAGATACATCACGATATGAAAAATAATATATGTACAGATAGATACAAAAGATAAGGATAGGAGGGATCATGGGTCAGGCTGCTGTAGGTCCTGCTGAACTGTGGAGGTGCTGGCCTCGCCAGTCCTTTGTCTGATACGTCTCTGGAATGATGCAGGTGAGCTCCCTCGGAAAGTCTCGTCGAATGCCTGATATGTCAGCCCACTAGCATCCATTAATTATGTCATACATGACATCATCCATGTGGAGAATCTCCCCTGATCAGTCATCGATATCTCTACAAGTCCACGTAAGCTCCCTACATCTCTACGTAGTCCTTGAACCTCCTCCTCTAATCTCCCTAATCTCTGAGGCACAGTCCTAGCATCAGCTAAAAGGGGTGGTGGTGGCTGTTGAGTTGCCTGTACGGGTGCCAGAAAAGCCTAGTCACCATCATCAGTAGCAAAAGCATCCTCAGCGGCTGCAGGGGTACCAGCCGAAGCTGTCGGGGAGCTAAAAATTAGTGGTAATTTGAATCTTTGTAATTATGTCCTTTCTCACTTCTATTTATTCTTTAGGAAACATCATGGATGAGGTTGACATTGAAGATCTCACCATTGAACAGTATCTTAGGCTCACACAAAAAAATCAGACACCAAAAATGATTGAAGATATGACTATCGCCAAGTACATGGAATTTGAGAAGAAGATGAATGAGAACCACATCAGTAATACTAAAACATATCTTCCTACCTATTTCAGCAAAAGCACACCAACCCATGACCTAATCTAGGAGTTTACTCACTACTTTGGTCCTAACCAACAGGGCGCAAAGTCCAATTGTGATCCAGAAGATATGGAGGAAGAGGTTGAATACATGACCGACGATGAAGTAGTCATGAATGAGCAAGAGGAAAGTAACAATGGGAATACCAAGAATATCCAGAACTTTGAAGAAAAGGATGATGTTGACAAATGGTTGAACGCTAAAATAACAAAACACATAAGTATGCAGGGAGTGGAAAATACGGAGGATGCCTTAATCAACATTATTAAGTCCATCAAAATAGAGATGAAAGATGTTGATCCCACTTGAATAGATCTTGCTTAGCTTGTAAAAGGATTAGTTGTAATGAATAAATCCAAGACAACTATGGTAGAAACTTTGATTGAATATATCAAAGACTATGCGGAATCTAGTCAATGATACTAAGAAGAATAAGCAATGAAACAGTAATGAGTAAGATTGTATAATACCAAACTTTCAGCTTCAATATAAAACGAACACCCTTGATAGTGTTAGGGTTTACAAAACCTTGAAGCTATGAATATCTAAAAACGTATCTAACATTATGCCCTAGGACCTCCTTTTATACACCAAGGAGTCCTACAAGGCTTACAATACTTTCCTAAGTTATCATGATCTTTTCTATAAACAAACGTAATCTCTTAAACAAATAAGTTATACATATCTTCTTTACAAATAACTAATACTTATCTTCGTAAGTATTCTTGTTCTCCAATCAATCTTTATCTCTTCTCTGATAAGTCTTTGATCTCATCTATGTCAGCATAATCCTTTTAGCAGTAGTAATCACTCAACAGTTGTAACTGAGCACAAGCAGTATTAACTACTTAGAAGTTTATTCTAGCAGTACTAACTTACACTAGCAGTACTAACTTTTGTACTAGTAGTAGTAACTACTTAGTATATTTTCAGTCTTCATCTCTGAGCAGTCTTAACTTCTACTAGCAGCAGTAACTTTATACTAACAGTACTAATATATACTAACAGTACTAACAATATAGTAGTAGTAACTTTTATACTACCAATACTAACTACTTAGCATAATTTTAATTAGTATTACCAGCAGTACTAAGTTATGCTTGACAGCACTAGTATATACCGAGTAGCAGTAACTCTAAGAATATCTTGAAGTCTTTTAATCTCAACAATCATCCCTTAAACTTGATGTTCTTCTTCTGAATCTCAAGTTTCTTCATTAAAAGTCTTCACCATCACCAGGAGGATGCATTCAAACACTTCCAGGATTCTTGCATTGTTTTTTCAAGAGTTTCAAAAGTTGATAGCACATCTCATTCCATTGGTCAGTTTGAAGCTTCTTGTTAAGCATTTTTATGATTGTTGCAGGTGTGAGTGGATACTTTTTCTCTACCAGCATAAAGATATGCATATTCTGAAATCTCACAAAATGAACTCCACTTGAAGAAAATAGCTTCCAAACTGTCACATTGTATCCTTGTAGATTTCTCCATACTTCACTTTCCACATCTGGTTCAAACATCACCTTCAGATCTCCCCACAACACTCCCTCATAATCCTCCTCTAGCCTTCTTAACCCATGATTTGCTTTGACCAACTTCCAAAGAGTTTCTAAGTCTTCTCTATCAATACCCTGAAGCATCTGAATCATTGATGAATACCTTTTTGAGCTTCCATCAGCCCTTATCAATTTAAAGTATCCCATCTTTCCTTCTTTATCAATCTTGTATTCAACGATCATTGAAGGCTTAGTGGCTAGAGGTATAGCATCAATTGCTACCTCGTCATCTTGAACAATCTCCATATGCTTTTTCATCTCTTCCTCCTCCTAATCATCATCACCCTTTTGCTTCTTAGCCTTTTCCTGCTCTAATTCATCACCTGCTCTTTTAGAACTGCTTTCTTGTGCTGCATCTGTTTTAGATTTATTTGAGCCTTCTTTCATTTCAGTATCCATATCAACAAACATATTTACCCTTGTCATTTCTTTATCAAATAACTTATGAATTTCGTCAAATGACTTGTTCTTTAACTGACTGTGCTTATATCCACCCATGTGCTTCAGATAAGTTGACATTGTACTTTTCTTTTGTGCTTTAGTGGGTGGTTTGTTCCTTTTTTCTTTAGCTCTTAATGCTGCAAAATGTTTCTTTCTCTTCTTCAAGAGATCTACAAACAATCTTGCCTTCTCTTTATCTGTCAATTCCTCTTGCTCTCTTGTTTGCAGTCTTTCTGCCAGCAACCTATCAGCCTCTATCATTGCTTGTATGTTATCCTATGATTCAATTAAAGCTATGGTGGCTTCTTCTTCCTTTTGTCTTGCAAGCCTCTCTTCTTCTTCCACTTCAGCTTGTAGTTGGGCTTTAAGATCTCTAGCAACTTCTTCATTAAGTGCAATTTGATCTTTCTTTTTCAAAGGTTTTTTAGGCTCAACCATTATTGCCTTGCCTTTGTCTTTAGCTTGTAGAAGTTGTGATGCTTGTGAAGGTGATGATGTTGTTTTGAATTCACTTGGCTCTTGAACTACATCCCTTCTAGCCTTGGGTCTTATAGTTGTAGTTGTTGTAGCAGTAGTTGTAACAGCTTTGGGTTTAGCTTCTTTGATCTCTATTAGAGTCTGAGCCAAAGTCAACTCATCAATAGTTGTTGTTGGAGCACTGGCAGTAGTAACTTCAACATTAGTAGTACTAACTACTTCACCAACAGTAGTAACTGAATCAGCAGCACTAACTTCCTTTTTAGCAACTTCTTTTTCAGCAACAACTTCTTCACCTTGTAAATCATCTTGTACATCAAACAACATCTCTTCATTATTTCTTTCTTGAGTCTCATCAATCAAAGTCATTTCTTTCTTGACTCTGATGGAAGCTATAGAGAAAAGCTTTGGAGGTAATAAGGAGTCAAAGAAAACTCAAAAGACACTTCTAAAGCAACAGTATGAGAATTTTAATGGATCAAGCTTAAAAGGACTTGATCAAACCTATGATAGGCTTCAAAAGCTTATCAGTCAGCTAGAGATTTTGGGTGAAACTATTTCTCAAGAAGATATGAATCTGAAGTTTTTAAGAAGTCTCCCATCAGAATGGAAGACTCATACCTTGATCTGGAGGAACAAACCTGATTTAGACACCTTGAGCATGGATGACCTATACAACAATCTGAAGATTTATGAAACTGAAGTTAAAGGGTCATCAAGCTCAAACCAAAATTCACAAAATGTGGCTTTTGTGTCTTCCAATAACTCTGGCAGTTCCAATCAAGCTCATGGTTCTAACTCTGCCAATACTAATAGTATGAGTGATGCTGTGATCTATTCTTTCTTTGCAAACCAATCCAACAGTCCACAATTAGATAATGAGGACTTACAACAGATTGATGCTGATGACTTGGAAGAGATGGATCTAAAGTGGCAGATGGCTATGTTGACCATGAGAGCCAGAAGATTCCTAAATAAGACTAGAAGGAAGATTAATGCCAATGGTTCTGAGACCATAGGGTTTAACAAATCAAAGGTGGAATGCTATAACTGTCATAAAAGGGGCCACTTTGCAAGGGAGTGCAGGGCTCCAAGGGAGAACAGGAACAGAGAACCTGTAAGGAGGAATGTGACAGTGGAAACAACAAAGACAAAAGCTTTGGTGGCTCAAGATGGACTTGGGTATGACTGGAGTGACCAGGCTGAAGAAGGACCTACAAACTTTGCACTTATGGCATATACATCTTCAGGTTCTTCAAGTTCTTCAAGCTCAGATTCTGAGGTATCTACTTGTTCTAAAGCATGTTTAAAATCTTATGAAACTCTCAAAGAACATTATGATAATCTGACAAAAGATTTTAATAAGTCTCAATTAAATGTAGGAGCTTATAAAGCAGGTCTAGAATCTGTAGAGGCTAGACTAGATGTGTATAAAAAGAATGAGGTTGTTTTTGAAGAGGACATAAAGATTTTAAAACTTGATATTAAGTTGAGAGATAATGCACTAACAGAGCTTAGAAAGAAATTTGAAAAAGCTGAAAAGGAAAGAGATGATTTAAAACTTACCTTAGAAAAGTTTGAAAATTCATCTAAAAATCTAAGCAAACTATTAGAGATTCAAGTAAGTGATAAGTTCAAGACTGGTGTGGGGTTTGATAGTCAAGTGTTTTGATAGTCGAGGAAGAATGGATTATGTACAAACAATGAAGGGTATCATGTTGTTCCCCCTCCTTATATTAGGAACTTCATACTCCTTAAATCTGATTTGGTACTTCTTGATGAGGATGAATATGTTTTTAGTGAGTTAGTAACTAGTATACCTGATGTTGCAATAAGTGAAGCTAAGACTAGTGAGTCAAAACCTAAGTCTGTTGGTGAACCACTTATTAAAAACTGGATATCTAACAGTGAGGATAAGAATGAGACTGGGTCTAAATCTAAACAGAGAAAATCTTGTTTTTCTAAAATAAAATTTGTTAAATATAATGAGCATGTGAAATCACCTAAGGAGTCTATTAAGAAGGTAGAGAATGATAAGCAAGCTAAATACCCTAGGAAAAACAGTCAAAGTCCTAAAGGTAACCAGAGAAACTGGAATAATTGATGGACTCGAAATTGGAAGTAATTTTGGAGTTTAAAATAAGGTTGCTATGTATGTGGCAGTTTCAAACATTTGATTATGATTGTGATTGTATGAAAGAAATATGGTAGAATGCCTGTATGGGAACAATGTTAGAAGGTGAATCATCAAAATTCTCAAGAATAATCACCCTCATCTAAAAAAAATTTTGTTCCAAGAGCATTCGTTACTAAAAATCTGGGCTTAAAAACACTTAATTACGCTTAGGCAAAACTCTTCAGAGCAACAATATCAGTTATACTGACCACACCCCCCCCTAGACCCAATTTATATGCTTACCCAAAACCAATAGTGAAACTATGCAAGGCCAGCATCAAATTTTTTTATTAGAGAACATTCACATGTTAGGAAGACATTTAACATGTTTACATCATTAAGAACAGTAATTTTAATGAAATGTTAATATTGTTAAGGGTTATTTACTACTTATTGGGCCAAATGCAGTAAGTAAGTGATGAGGCTAATGCTGTTAAGGCATCAGTGTTAGGTTTAGAGACCAAAGCAAAAGTTTAGACATGTTTAGTAATAATGGTGCATCAATGAACTTTAAAAGATTTGACTATATTGATACACAAGGCAGATCCAAGTCTGTAATGGCTTGGGTCCCCAAGAGAGTCTGATTCTCTTACTTTTTGTGCATGGCAATCCACAGCTAGAATTGCAGGAAAAAGAAGTAATTGACAGTGGATGCTCTAGGCATATGACTGGAAACAAGTCATACCTCTCAGATTATGAAGAAATTGATGGTGGATTTGTTGCCTTTGGAGGAGATCCTAAAGGAGGTAGAATCATTGGTAAAGGTAAAATCAGTACAGGTAAATTGGATTTTGAAGATGTGTACTTTATTAAGGAGCTTAAGTTTAACCTTTTTAGTGTCTCACAAATGTGTGACAAGAAAAATAGTGCTCTTTTTACAGACACTGAATGTGTTGTTTTGTCTCCTAACTTTAAGATACTTAATGAAAATCAAGTCTTGCTTAGAGTCCGTAGAAATTGAAAGTTTAAACATGTAAGGTGTTGATTTAAAGAATATTGTTCCTACAGGAGGTCTAACTTGTCTGTACAAAGGCACATTAGATGAATCTAAGCTTTAGCATAGGAGGCTGGGCATATAATTTTCAAAACTATGAACAAACTAGTGAAGAAGGAACACCTTGTAGCGGTTTTACCTTCAAAGATTTTGAAAATTATCATACATGTGTTAGCTTATCAGAAAGAAAGCAAATTAAGCCTTATAAGACCAACGTGAAGAATACAAGTAATCCTTGATATGAGATGGGAAGGAACTTAGTGAGATAAAGTGGAAGGAAGGATGTATTCTATAGAGAGAAAGTAAGAAACATGTAATTCATAAGTGAAAATGAGAATACAAAACCAACCAACCAGCACCTTCTCCAAGGTATGGAGAGGGTATTTATACATACAAAGTGGCCGGCCATGGGCCAAAATGGGCTTTCCATAGGCCTTTGGGCCATATTAGATTACCTTACTTGACATATGATTAACTATGGGCTAAGACTAATTATGGAAGGGTCGATATTTTCTTGTTTCTAACAATCTCCATAATGGAGGTCAATCTCATTTTAAAAAACTTTAAACCTAGATAATATGCTTCATCTATAGTCGTTCATCTCGTAAACTTCATTTCTTGATTTACTCTTGTGAATATGTTGTAGTGATTAGTGACTTTGGGATTGAGCTTGTTCCTTTATCTTTAACTTGTATGTGAGAATGTGATCTTGAGCATCTTGAGATCATCAACCAAACATAATCTCTTCGCCATCTTAATGAACTTTGCTATCTTGTGAAACTTGTGACTTTAGACCGACAAGCTCATACCTTTTTTAATTTGTTGACTTGAAAAGCTTTAATGTTGCATATTTCTTGAAATTCTTTAACTTTGACACTTCGTCACTTTGAGAAAGATGTTCGGTATCAGAGTGACGGAAACTTCTTTGAAATTATTTGACTTTAATACTTTGTCACTTCAAGAAAGACGTACGGTATCAGAGTAGCGGAAGTCCTGAAACATGTACTTGAGCTTTAATGATGTCTTTATGTTTGTCGGTCTGGTATGAGCATGTGGCTATGAATCTTGTGAGTCAGCGAGAAACATGTACCTTTACCACCATCTTTAAGTTTCCTGCAATAAAACAGTTAGCAATAAAGTGAGGGGACAAATATGGTTTGTTATTTGCTCATATTTAGTTGGAGTAACCTTTGAATCCGTGAGGATCGACCTGTGATCAGGTAGATTCAATTTAAGAAGAATCTCCTTAACAGGATTTCTAGCTGTAGTATAAAATCTTTCTAACACATGTGTATTAGATTCATCAAACTCAGCATGTTCTCATTATCAGAACGTCGTAAAGCAGACAACACGATAAGAGTGAACCAACGAGTTACTATCTCACCGATTGTAGTAAAAAATTGATTTGAAAATCAATCGATGTGTCACTTGCTAAAGTGGTTTTGTGACACATCAAGAGTGTTAATCATTTCAAAATTCATCATCAATCATCAATTCATAACCTGGAACAAGTTTAATTCTTATAGAATCGCACCATTGTTTCTTTCCAGTTGTCACAAGTTTGATTCAAAAGGAATCGCACAAATCACCTACCATGAGCTTGTTTGATGTTGACTCAAGCAGGATTTCCATCTTCATTGTGAATGAAATCACTCGGATGTTCTGGAAAAATCACAAGGATAATGCGTAGGACTCTTAGTATATATCTTGTTATTCACATTGTGTGATTTAGCAAGCTTAATTTGACAAGTGTCCTAATGAGATTTATAGATGATCTCTTTTGGCTCTAGACTCAATAGTGCACTTTGATTTGAGTGATCGGAGGCTAGAGCAGACTGCCACCTTTTCAATATCAACTAACTCAGAGTAAGAAAGTCGATAGAAATACGTGTAATCTCTGTGAGAAATGAAACAATAGTCTTTGGAGAGACCTTGAGTGGCTAGGGAGGGTTGTGCATAGCGTCACTGGGTCTATGATAGTCTTTAATGTCAGACAACACCTTAGTGTTTCTGACAGTTTATTGTATTGACCCTAGTTTTGGCATAAGTGTATGAGGGCTTCTTTCTTTACACCCTTATCCTTACATTTCTTTTTCATTCTTCATACCCCTTCAATGCTTACCGAGACTTCTAATATCACCTTGTTGGGTTGTTCTAGTGTTGCTCCATCATCAGTCGGCATTATCCCTTTTCTTACTTTTCTCTCTGTTTCTATACCTGAGGACTTCTACATTACTAGTGGATATCCCTGGGTAGATCCTTCGGTTTGGCTGGATCATGGGATTTGAATACCTATACCTAACCACCTTATAACTCCATAAAATTAAGTACATGGCCGGTCTTTTTAGGTATTCCATCATAATCACAAACCAAAATCATTGAAAAGTTCAGTCAAAGTATTTGATATAAATATCAAAAGGTTTACACTTTGAATGTTTTTAATCATCACTAAAAAGCTCCCTTAAACATGGGCATCGTAATCATAGAGTACTGCTAAGTGTGGAGTGCATTGAGTCCATTTTATTTGATTAACATCTTTCAATACAAGTTAGATCCAATTTAATCACATTTTCTCCCCTTATCCAAAATGTTAATCCCTTGATATTTTTGATATCAATTGATTAAACTTTCAGGGATAAAATGTTACACAATAACTATCAGGAACATTTTAATGCTCCTCCTTAATATTTGAGGGTATATAAGATAGTGTTGAGTATAATAATTTGAAACATTGTTTGAATTTAGTAAGAAATTCTTGAAAATTTTATTTACTCGAGCACTCCTTATTATCACCTCAGTCTACACTAAATATTATTATATTCACAAGTTTTATTATTTTACATGATTTGACCTGATGACAAGGGACATCATATGATAGAATCATATGTCTTTGCTAGTAGACGAGAGTCTCCTTTGTAAGGTCTTCACCAATAACTTTTCAAGACTTCGTATCAATCTCTGTCTTGAGTTTTTGTCAATGGCTTTAATCATCACTCGGGCTCTCTGCTTGTCTTGTTTTGACCACTTTCTCTTCGGCAAATACTCCATTTGAATCCCAGTAGCAATATCATTGAGACTGGTGCGAACATGGTTGAGTGTGCCGTCGCTAAACTTGTGAAGTTCATCGTGATCAAACGATTTTTGTTCATGTATTCTAGGATAGATATTGCCTTGGATATCAAGGTAAGCAATGTATGGAGTCTTTATACTGATGTCTGAACGGTTGTTGTGGGTTTGGGGAGGTTTATCTTCTTTCGGGTAGCTTTCAATCTGCCTGATTGTAGATCCTCCACACGTTCTTGGAATTACAAATGCGTCTTGTATACCATTCTCAAAGCCACATTAAGTGTAAACCATTCATCCATATTGAGATTCTAGCTTTCCCTTAACAAGAAAGAATGTAAATATCTTCAATTCTTCTCGACGAAGTCTTTTGAAGTCGCCTTCCGAAACTTTAGGCTTATCTATTTGTCTTTGAATTGTGATCTCTTCCAAATGTTTGTAACCAAAGGAATTCCAATGATCTTGTGATTGTAACAGCAATAATCATGGTTTTGAACTAGATGTCTTTCGGAAGTTTCTTGTTGGTAGCATATCTTATAGAATCTCTACAATTTTGGTCCCTAGTGATATGTTCCCTAGTAGGCGTGTTTGTCGTAGATGACTTGTGCCTTACTCCATGTACTTCTAGGAATCATGTCTTCAATCCATTTAATATGACCGTAATCAGCAGCCTATGTCTTGGTAATTAAAGTTGTATATTTGTGACTTTAAGCTTCCTCCTTTTGATTTTCGAGTTCATTGTTTTGAAGTGATTCATTGGATGATTAGACGACCTCGTGCATCCAGAATTAAAGGAAGTGGCTTGCTAAGATCATGGGGATATGGTCTTCCTTCAGGATTATGCCAATCTAACTGATCATTGGTAGCTTTGAATACTTCTTCTAAGATGTATCTAAATCTACTGACACTCGTGCACGTGCCTTGATGGATCATATGTTGTATCGTCATACTAAATCTTGTGTTTGATGTTGAATGTTGGCCGATTCAACATAAAGCAGAGAAATCGATGGGAGTAGAGAATACTCATTAAATGAGGTGTGTGCCTAAAGCTTGTGCCAACTTAGTCATCCACTATTGAGGAGGTCGGTCGTTAACAGTCTTTGTTTGGTTCCATTCTCGATCAGGAGTTCGAGAGCCAGATGGATTCCATAATCGTTCATCAATATCTATTGCCTCTCTGACAGGAGATACATCATCATTTCCTGTGTTGAACTCTTGATGAAATGGTTCTTCTAGATCATCAACCCTTGGATCATGCTCCTCTTTGTGAGTCCTAAACTGAACAGATCTTTGCAGCCTGCTAAGGGTGATAGCCAACTTGTATAAATACAGATTGACTATAGAG
>BQNB010040395.1:0-47441 GCA_026074375.1 Tanacetum coccineum
TTTTCTTTAAATAGTATAAGTATGTATTATTGAGCAATGAGATTGATATAATTGTTGGGATATGTCGTCAACCATCACACCATTAAATTGTTACAGGTAATTATACAACGCGTCTAAACTCTATGCATCAAACGTGAAGACTGTTTTAGAAAATGAATGATTAAAATGGGACATTAACTGGACTAGGCCGTGTGCGGACGTCGTTGCACTTGCTTGTGTGATTGAGATTTGGTTGCTAAAGAGATGCTTGAGGTGAGTTCTCGTAGCCCCATTTTTCTACTATTTTTTTGTTGGAGGAAAATGATACTCAAATGTGTTTTGAACTGTTTTGAATTGAACTGTGCAAAATGTGGTTTTGTTTTTAGGACAAGATATGTGCTTATGACTGCTATGTGAATATTAGGTGTTGTATGATTGTTTGGATTGGAGGGGTAGGCCTATCCCAGTAATTGTGTGGTTATTAGAGCGGCTGGGTACGCCTACCTTGGTATGTGTGAGGTCCTACCCTAATCTAGTGCTCCAGCTGGTAGGCCATTTAGGTGCGTAAGTGACATATGGTGATCGATTAGCGGGATTGCTAGGTCGTGTTACATGATTAGCGGGGATGCTAAGTCATGGGTTGTTTGAATATATTCACTGTCATAATGAATTATTGTCTACTGTTTTGAAATATTGGCACAGATTTTGGGTTTAAGGTCAAACCTACGAGCTTACCAACATTATTGTTGATGTTTTCGAGTATCATTTTCAGGTGAAGTGAAAGAGGAATAAGTTGGTGTTATGTGATAGCAGACTTAGAAGTATCCCGTGTGGATTTTTCATGTGAAGTCTTGCTTGTTTATTTTATTTGGTTTTAGTATTTGGAAGATTTTGGTTTAAGTTTGGATTTGGACCCCTGTGTGGGCTATTGGATATTGTAAGAGTTTACGGATTTGATTGTGATTTGGGACATCACTCGAGGTTGTTCGAGGTTGATGGTCTTCGTAACACTTGAAGTTTATGCATTGTAGTTTTCTCTATATTGTATCTTGTGTTATGATTGATCATTATGTTGCGCTCCCGAGTTTCCGCCATTGTCGGGGTGTGACAGATTGGTAATCAGAGCCAAGGTTATAGAGAACTAGGTGGGTTGACCTAGACTATAACCTAAGATCTGTCATTTAGTTGCGTATAGGATCTATGTGCGCGGTGTTCCGCTTTTGCTTGCTTTTGCGTGTTCGCGGTTTGGTGCTTTAGTTATGTCAGTCATTGAAATGTGTGAGCTCAATATTGAGTACGACTGGGAAAGGATGCGAATATAAGTACGGTGGCCAACGTAGTTATAAGCGTATCACAACTCACTCATACTTAGTAATGTCGTTCACACAAATCGATGTTGACACCATAAGGTGGTATTATGTGTATAGTTATATATATAGTAAGATATTATATATATATATATATATATTAGTCTTCCCACCTACCTAATGTTGCCCATGTTCTCCCTTATGAGATAATGCCGCCAAGGATGATGACCCAAACTGCTTAGTCGCTAACTTATTACTAGCAGCCATTACTTCATCTGTGCAGTTCATTTCTTTGTTACTAGCCAGTAGTAACTTTCACTGCTAGTAGTAAACACTTAATCATTATTTTCTTTGAAGTCCATGAGTAGCATTAAAATCTTCTACTAGCAGTACTAACCTCAGTACTGAGCTATATAACAAAATCGAATGAGCTAGCAGTGCTTCTAAGAGCATCAAAAAGACTTTTAATCCTAATAATCCTCCCCTAAACTTGATATTCTTCTTCAAAATCATCAAGTTTCTTCATTTAAAGCTTCATCAACACTAGGAGGATGCTTCCAAATACTTTTTTACTTCTTAAGCTACTTCACAATGAATTTAAGAAGCTGATAAGCCATTTTACTTTCATAGTCAATCATAAGCTTCTTTTCCAACATCATTATTAGTGTAGATGGTGTAAGAGGATACTTCTTCTCTACCAACATATAAATCTGAACATGTTTGCATCCTCAAGAAATTGTACTCCACAGAGGTGTTCATACAGCTTCTAACTCAACACTTTGTAGTCTTGATTCTTCCATACTCTATCTTCTACATGTGGTTCAAACATTGTTTTCAAATCATTCCATAATACCAAATCCAAGTCTTCCACTGGTCTTGTTGACTTATATTTAGCTTTTACCAACTTGTACAAAGTTCCAAATCTTCCCTGTCAAAACTTTTAAGCATGTGACTAAAGATCATGTACATTTTAGACTTTCTATCAGCTCTTATTATTTGTAATAGTTTTTTATTCCTTCTTTAGGGAATCTTCAGTCAAACAATACTAGGAGACTTAACAGGCCAAAGGAATAGCATCAATGTTACCTTCTTCTTCAATCTGGAGAATTATTTCCATTACTTTTTAATCTCTGCTTGTTTCTTTGTCATCTTCGTTTTAAGCTTGTTAGTCTCTTGTTTCTAGCTCGAGTTCTTGCTTCTCTGTTGGTTTTACCCTTTCCAACTCTGATTCTAAGTCTTCACATGTATTTACCATCTTGATATGCTCTATCAAACTATCTCTTGGATAGAATCAAAATCTTTCAACTTCAAGTCATTAAGCTTGTATCCTTCCATGTTCTTTAGGTAAGTACACATTATCTTTCTCTGTTGAGCTTTTGTTGGTGGTTTGTTTCTTTTCTCTTCTGCTCTTTTAGCTTCAAAATGCTTTCTTCTTTTCCCTAAGAGTTGTTGAAATTATGTAGCCTTTTCTTCAACAGAAAACTCTTCTTGTTCTTGTGCTTGCAAACTTTCAGCCAATTGATGATCATCATCAATATTTGCCTATATATCATCCCATGTTTCAATCAAGGCAATATTGGCTTCTTGTTCTTTTGCAGCGTTCTCTCTTACAAGTCTTTCTTCTTCATAAAATTCAGCTTGTAACTTTAAAGCAACTTCTTCATCAAGCCTGATTAGATCTTTCTTCTTCATAGGCTTCACAGGTTCTTCTATCATTATTCCTTTACCCTTGTCCAGTGATTGTTGTGAAGAAATTGTTGCTGTTGTTGTTGTAGATTTACCTGGCTTTTGAAAAACAATCCCTTTCACCTTGGGTTTTGAAGTTTTTAATGCTTCAAGTGCTTGAGCCAAAGTAATTTCTTCAGTAGTTATTGTAACAGTTGTTGGTAGTAGGTAACTAACTTGAGCGAGACATAACTACTTCTTCACAACTTTTCAATCTGCTTGTTAACAACACTTCCTCACATTTTAAAGCATCCACATCAAACATCTCTTTGTCAGCATCATCTTGACACTAACTAGGGTTTTTCATCATTCTGCATCCATTGCATTAATCCTCCTGTATAGATGCATCTTTACCAAATTTTTTTTATCTCTTAGAGATTCTACCTAGCTGTCAAACCAACTTTGTATAATCTCTTCAGCTTATGAGTTTTGGACCTATTTTTCTTTTCAAGCTTCTTGACCCTCCTTTTCAAACTAGCAATCTCATTAGCTTGAGTGGTCTTTGTCTTCTCTAAATCAAGAACTCTGGTTTGTAAATTGGTACATAGTTCATTAAGTTTAAGTCTATCCTAATCACTTCGAAGTGTGTTACCTCTTGCGAGAAGTGAATCATTGGAATGTTTAGATACATTCTCAAACCTAGTTTGAGCACAATATCCCTATGGTTTCTTGGCACCTTAGGACCACCACCTGAAGTAGTTCCTAGGGAACTAGATTCTTTAGGTGTTGCCTTGGAGGGGTCTTAGTTATGTTACCATTGTTTGACCTTTTCTTGCTTATAAGCTAGAAGCAGTAGGGGCAATCCCATCACCCAAACTGTTTACCAACGCTTTTTTGGACAACCTATTCTGCCAATCACTTTGGAGTAGGATCAATAGGTTGAGGTACCTAGTGTCTTTTAATTTTAGGCTTCTTAGGGTTTTTTTGTCTTTTGAGGTTTGAGGTGCTTACGTTGACATAAAAGTGGGTGTGTGTTTAATGGTAAAAAACGGTATCAGTTAGAATTGTTGAACCTTCACCCATTTGTGATTGGTTTTGTACCACTATTGTTGGAAATAAAGGTGTTACTCTACCAGAAAACCTTTTTCCTACCCTTCTCATATTTGCAAAAATCTTTTTAGTGTGAGAGGATGCAACATAAATGTTGTTAGGAGTTGACAGATCATCAAGTTGTTATTCCAAAAAAACACTGTAGAAACTTGGATTACATCAAATAATTTGCCAGACAATTATCCAAGTTTCCTAATCATACTTTCAAAAATGTATTTTGAAAAGTTAAACTTCTGATTTGTAGCCAAACAGATAATTGCAGATGCCATAGTACTACTAAACTTATTCCATGCAGTAGTCTTTGAACTTAGACATTGTAGTATAGTATGAATAAGAAATTTCCATTATGGGGAAAAGAATGGCTTATAGAAAGTTAGCTTTTGTGAAATTTTCTCATACCTCATAAGTGTAAGTTGTTCAAAGATGGTAGAATTTGGTAGACAATCAACACCTTCTGTATCTTCTAGTTGAAGATCTCTTCTAACAGTTGATTCAATGATGATTATCTTCTTGCCATCTACTAGGGCATGCAACTGTACTTCCCCATTGATAGTTTTGGCCTTGACAGTAGACCAGAACTGTTCAATACAAGAAATATATATTGTGGGATTAATGGTTAGTGCATACTTTATAGGGTGTGCATTCAAAAAATCCATAATTTGTTCAAACCCATCACTCTCTTTGGGTTTAGACAAAACGCGACCACGTTGTGAGTATCCACAAACTTTAGATTCACCATTTGTGTTGGGTTTTGATAATGGATGATAAAATTAAGTTAGGGTTTGTAGTTAGAGAGTATTTGAAAGAGTGAAATCGATTAAATGATTGATTGAAACCCTTGATCGAAGTATTTATGAAAAATACCCTCAATAACCCAGCAGTAGTAACTCAACAGTATTAAGTTATGCCTAGCATCATTAACTTTCACCCAGCAGTAGTAAGTTATGCCTAGCACCATTAACTTTGAGTCACCAGTGTTAACTTTAATTCTATTCTAAACAGCTTTTCCATCATCAATTTAACACTTTTCTTTGCTTTTCATGCAAAATGTTAGTCCAAAAACCAAGAAAACACAAACCATAGCAATTTTCACAATTATCACAGTATTAATTAGACCTAGCAGTATTAAGTATAACCAGCAATATTAATTATACTTAACAATAGAAACTTTTAATGACATGAATAACAGTACTATTTCATATAAAAATTTACAAAAACATAAAGAGATAAAAGACTTTAAAGATTCATCATTCCAATACTAACAATCAAATATTGAAATCTACTTACATTTCCAAAACTTTTTGTAAGCAAAATCTGCGACATTCTTTGTCAGTATGGATTTTTGCTTCATGTGAATCCAACTTCTTTTTCATTGCAATCTTTAAATTAAAGATGTGATGATTCCTCTTCATGCTTTGTTTTTGAATGAAAAAACTAGATATTTTAATTTTGCAAATAGTACTGTTATTATCAATAAAGATCTTGGTATGCATAAAATTATACCCATAATCAAATAGTTGATTCTCAATCCAAATCACTTGTCCACAACAACTTGAAGCAGCCACATACTCAGCTTCTATTATGGAATTTGCAACCACTGTCTATTTCTTGCACTGCCATGATATTAATCTACATCCAAGGAATTAACAACCTCCTGTTGTAGACTTCCTATCCAAGCTTGCTCCAGCATAATCACTATCAGTGTATGCTACCAAATCAAAAGGAGAATCTTTTGGATACCAAAGGCCCAATTTTGGTTGACCTTTTAAGTACCTAAAAATCCTTTTCACAGCATGAAGATGTGAAACCTTTGGATTGACTTGGTATCTAGCACATGCACACACTGCAAACATGATGTCAGGTCTTGAAGATGTAAGATACATCAATGAACCAATCATTGACTATGCGCTATGAACCTCCACGGTCTTCCCATTTAGCCTTGAGCAGAGGCTTTTGAGTTTCCATTGGTATGCTTGCAGTCTTGACTTCTGTAAACCTAAATTTCTTTAAAATTTATTCAACATATTTATCTTGACTAATAAGTATGCCATCCTTCTTCTGCTTCACTTGTAATCCCAAGAAGAATGTAAGTTCTCCCATAGAACTCATCTAAAATTTCTCATGTATCAACTTCTTAAATGCAAAGCATAACTCCTTTATTGAACCAAATATGATATCATCCACATAAACTTGGACCAGTAAAATATCACCTTTGTGCCTTTTGATGAATAAGGTCTTGTCAATTTTCCTTCTTTGAAACCTATTGTCCAACAGATATGTTAACAAGGTTTCATACCAACTCTAGGAGCTTGATGTAGTCCATATAGTGCTTTTTCAACCTTGTACACTCTATTAGGAAAGTCTGGATCTTCAAATCCTGGTGCTTGACATACATACACCTCTTCTTCAATCTTCCTATAGAGAAAAGCACTTTTTACATCCATTTGATACACCATAAAATCTTTAAATGAAGCATAAGCTAAAAATAGCCTAATTGCTTCAATTCTTGCAACAGGGGCAAAGACTTCATCATAGTCAATCCCTTCTTCTTGTGTGTACCATTGAGCAACTAATCTTGCTTTATTTCTTATCACAATTCCCATTTCTTCCTTTTTATTCCTGAAAACCCATTTAGAGCCAATGGCCCTTTTTCTATTTGGTAAATCCACTAAAGTCCAAACTTCTTGTAACTTGAATTGTAGAAGCTCTTCCTACATAGCCTCTATCCAGCTTGGATCCTTCAATGCATGAATTACCTTTTTGGGTTCTTCTTGTGATAAAAAGCAAGCAAACAAGCAGTTTTGAAGGTCTTTATGGTTTGTTCTTTGTTGAATAGTACTAACAAACCCATGTTCCTTCAAATTCTTTGACATCTTTCTTGTTTGTGTAGCTGATTGCAAATCTCCAATCACTTGATCAAGAGGATGATCTTTATGAATTCTTGTAGTTAGAATAGGACTGACTTGGATTGTTGTATCCAAATTATTCATGTCAGCCTCTGCACCATCATCTTCATCATCTCTTGAGAGGTCAAATATGCTATAATCTTCTAAACCAGGCATATTTAGATCAAATGGAAGTTCAATGCTTGTTTTTCCACCAACAATATTAACCTCATTTTTGCTAGTAGCATTAACATTGTTAGTGCTGTCAACATTATCTTCCTTCTCTTGATCATTACATTCACTTTCTTTTCTTAGATCTTCATCATTAGACTGTGTACCTGCAACAATTGGCTTATAATTCATTATTCTTGTTAGTGCATCCAAGTCAAATAGCCATCTGGTCCATTACCTACAATATTAGTGTATTCTCACTAAACTAATATGTAAATTTTTCTGCCCACTATCTTGTTTCTACTATTGAATACTCTAAAGGCTTTACTATTCAAATTGTATCCAACAATAAGAAACCTTCATTAGTCTTACCATAAATTTTCCTAGTGATCTATGGTATTGGAATAGGTAAACGGACGCCCTAATGGTTCATAAAAACTTAAAGTTGGTGTCTACCATGAAAAAGTTCATATGAGGCTTATAGGAGGGCTTAACTACTAACTCTATTTTGCACATAGATAGCAGTATTAACTGCTCTTTGCCCAAAAACTACTTACGTTGGCAACTTTGAATCAGCTATGCATAGTGCCTAGCAGCCTCAATAGTGTCGTTATTCTCCTCTCAGGCAACTCTATTTTGTTGAGGAGTTCTAGTAACTAAAATTGTTCAAAATACCCTTCATTTCTCCCAAAAACATGATTCATCTCTCTGTTTTTTAATTTCAGTTCCTTATCACATCTAATCACCTTTAACCTTGTGAATTACTATGATTTTCTATCTCCGATATAAAGGGACTTAAGATTGTCCACTAGTTCATCTCTTTAGTAGCTAGAAACGAAAACCATGTAAACCTACTATAATCATTCTGTGATCACTAGGCAATACATTTTCTTCATTAGGATATTTTACAAATGTTGGACAAATAAGTATATGCAACAAATGTAAAGGAAGATGATTGAGTTCTCTGTTTTGGACTTACAAAAGGCTCTGTGCTGCTTTCCCTTTTGACAAGCAACACAGGTTTGATCATTTTCAAAAAGTTTGGAAGGTAAACCTCTTACAAGATTTCCTTTAACAAGTTATTCATTGGTTTTAAAAATTTAAGTGACCTAACCTTATATGCCATAGTCCAAAGTTTAGATTCATCAGATGTGGATTTTGCAAAAAGGCAAGTTAAACCTCCTTTAGGAACTATGTTCTTTAAAGCAACACTATACATATTGTTCTTTCTAGGAACTCTAAGTAAAACTTGACTTTCATAATTAACTTAAAGTTTAGAGATAAAACAATACATTCAGTGTCATTAAAAAGAACACTATTGTTTTTATCACACATTTGTGAAACACTAAAGAGATTAAACTTTAACTCTCTCACAAAATACACATTTTTAAACTCTAGATTACTAGTTTTAATGGTACATTTTCTAGTGATTTTCTCTCCTTTGGGGTTCATTCCAAAAGCAACATATCCTCCATCTATCTCTTCATAGTTTGTAAGATAGGACATGTTCCATGTCATGTGCCTTGAGCATCCACTATCAATTACTCCTTAATCCTGTAAATCCATTTGTGGATTGTCTTGCACATTAGATAAGAAAATCAGTTTATTTTGGGGACCCAAATCATCACTGACTTAGATCTGCCTTGTGCATCAATATAATCAAACTTCTTTAGGGTGATCGATGCACTGTTGTGTTTAGAAACATGGTCTAAAATTTTAGTCTTTGGTTTCCAAACCCAACAAGCTGAGGCCTTAACAGCATTAAAACTATTTCCCTTAACAACATTAACTACTGCTTTTGGCCTAGCAGTATTAATTTTTTTACCACTAATAGTATTAACCCTTTGATCAATTTTACTGTTTTTGAATGTTGTGTTCTTATGAATGGGCCTCTTAACAGCTGAATATGCTGTTTTAGAAAGATATGACATTGGACTAGCAGCATTCACTATTGTTTTTGAGTGAGCAGTATTAACTTGTCTAGCAGTATTAACTGATACTAAACCAGACTCTATTAGTATTATTTTTGGAACTAAGTTCTTTTTGGCACAGGGGTGAGTCTTTTAGCAAAGTTTTGATGATTCACCCTTTGAGCATTGTTCCAAACAGGTTTTACCATTCTTTTATTTTGAAATAGTTTTTGATGGTAATTGCAATCAACTTGTAAATGATCAAAGCTTCCACACACATAACAGGCCTTATTAAACATCTCAAAATTGCTTCTTAGTTTTTGAGACATCATTTTGTTCTAATTTCTTTGATTACCTCTTGGACTGTGAGTGTTTTGCCTATGTTTCTCAACTTGTTTAATAGTTTTCCTAGCATCTAAGTAGTTTTGCTCTGTTGCATCGGTATTGGACAAACTCTAAATCTTAGCAAACTAGGCTAACTGTTTTCTTACTGCAGTTTTAGTTTGAGAACACATTTTCTTCCTCTTATCTGAACACCCATTCTCTTCAATAATTGGGACATCATCATATCTTCCTAACACCTTAGGCCTCTATCTTAACTAGACATAGCTTTATAGTTTAATCATCAACTAAACATGCTCATTAACAAACTCATCTAAACGTAAAATACAAAATCAAGTGTTGGGTCATGAGAATTTCCTGTGTAGAGGAGGTGGAAAATGCATTATATTTACATAGCCTACACACTATCTGCAATTATCAACAAAATGAAACAACCTTTAGGAGCAGTAAGGTGTAAACTATTAGATGCAGTTTTCAAATTTACTACATATGACTTGAATGCCAGTTTTCCTTTTTCATTTTTTGATTTTTTCAAAGCTATTTTTCTAAGCTCCACTAATAGTTAATTTCTCCTCTACTTGAATATCCCTATTTAATCCATTAAATATTCCTACATAAACAAGACTCATTCTTATTATAAAATTAAGTTTTCTTCCACTAAGTCTAAACCTGTTTTATAACCCTAAAAACCATTAAACTAGATTTCTTATAAATCATTAATAGTTTGATCATTTTGGAGATATATAAGTATTTAGCAGTTTTCCATACAAGATTTTAGAACAATTGAATCATTGATATCTCTGAGGTAAGAAATTAGAGAAATAAGCCATGAGTGCATAATTAGGCCACTTCCTCCGCCTTTATCACTACCAGTCAATAAATACACAAAACAAAAGACCATCACATGACACCAAAGCTGTGGAAGTAGATGTTTCCACAGGCATACTCCTTCTTGAGCTTTCCTTGTTCTTGTTGTCTTGATTTCTTGGAGCTTTGCACTCCCTAGCAAAATATACCCTTTTGTGGCAGTTATAGCACTCTACTTTGGACTTATTAAAACTAATAGTCCCATTGCCATTAATAGTAAGCTTCCTTCCTGTTTTCTTCAAAAACCTTCTAGCCCTTATAGTCAACATGGCCATTTGCCATCTTAAATCCATCTCTTTTATGTCATCAGGATGGATTTGTTGCAAGTCCTCATGTGCAAGTTGAGGACTATTTGGTTGACTTGCAAAAAATAAACAAATAACAGCATCACTCAAGTTATCAATATTCGTAGAGTAAGCAGTATTAACTTGAGTGCTAGCAGTAGTAACTCCGTGAGCAGCATTAACTACTTCATTAGAGCTGCTAGTGTTGTTATTTAAAGAGGACACAAAAGCCATGTTCTGTGTGCTTGAACTTGAGCTAGACATCCCTTTGACTTCTGGTTCATACACCTTGAGGTTGTTATAGAGATCATCCATGCTCATTGTATCTAACTTAGCTTTATTCCTCCACACAACAACATGTGTGTTCCACTTAGGTGACAAGCTTCTTAATAACTTTTGATTAACATCTTCTTGTGAAAGATTTTCATCCAAAAGCTCCAACTGACTCATAAGCTTTTGAAGCCTATCAAAGGTTTGATCAAGCATCTCTGATCTTGGAGCAGTGAATTTTTCATATTGCTGCTTTAAGAGATTTCTTTGAGTCTTCTTAGTAGTTGCATTATCACCAAATCTCTTTTCTACAGCTTCCAGCAACAGCTTAGCATCCTTTATAGAGTTAAACTTTAACTGATGTTCATTTAGAATGCCCATCATTAAAGTACTTCTAGCTTTCACCTCTAATCTTCTTGTAGCCTTTTCTTCAACAGATGTAATAGGCATCACTTTTTCAACACCTTCTACAACTGCTGTTTTTGGCAAGGTTGCACTATTCTTTATGACTTCCCACGATGCATAGTCTATCATTTGGATGTATTGTTCAATCCTCATCCTCCATAACTCAAACTCACCCGGTTTGAGCATGGGAACTTTGGATGCAGCCACCATGTGTGCAAAATATTAGCAAAGTTTCTCAAAGCAACAAGCTCTGATACCACTTGTTGATCCCACTTCAATAGATCGAATTCCTTAAGCTTGTATAAGGATTAGTTATATTAGATAAATCTAACACAACTATAGTAGAAACTTTGTTTGAATGTATTAAAGATTATGCGGAATCTAATCTTTAATATTAAGAAGAATTATCAATGAAACAGTAATTATATGAATATATAATTCAACAAACAAAAGCTCCAATATTATAATAATACGAATACTCTTACAGTATTAGGGTTACAAAGACCTTGAAGCTATGATAATTCTATGAATGATTCGTATATTTTTCTATATCAAACTCTATGCCTTAGGACCTCCTTTTATACACCAAGGAGTCCTATACGGCTTACAATACTTTCCTAAGTAATCATAATCTTCTAAGCAAATAACTTATACATATCTTTTACCAAAATATCTCATACAAATCACATAAGTAGTACTAACTAACTTAGCAGTACTAACTTCTTCACTAGCAACATTAACTCCTTCAGCAGTAGTAACTTTACACCAGCAGTAGTAACTTTTGTACTAGCAGTAGTAACTACTTAGCAGTTTTTCTTCTAAGTCTTTGAGTAGTCTTAACTTCTACTAGCAATAGTAACTTTCTCTAGCAGTAGTAACTTTGTACTGGCAGTTATAACTTCACCAACATTAACTCCTTCAGCAGCATTAACTTTGACTGAGCAGCATTAACATCAATAAGAGCAGTAGTAACTTCAAACAGCATCAAAAAGCTTTTAATCCCAACAAATTATATTGCAAATATGTTTGTATTATGTTTTTATGTCTTGCATGTACTAGGGATTGAAAACAAAGCAGAAACGAGAATTTTCAGGTTCGATTCCATCAAGTTTACTTATTATTCAAGATCAAGATGAAGTCATAGAAAATCCTAGAGCATTCCAACGGAAAGAGCACAAAAATACGAGTCCAACGGTGCCTTCATCTTTTATTGGGCCAGCCCGACACCATTTATATGGGTCAGACGGACCCATACTTACATCATAAATGGAGAATATCATACAACATTGTCTTACAAAGAATGAAGAAGATAACAGAAAGAAAAACACAACTGTACAAAAAACAATTGGGGTGTTTGGATAGGAGTCTAAGGTGTTGTTCTACTCCTCAACGATGAGCTATTTGTTGAAACTCAAAGTTGATATCTAACACATAAATCAACTTCAAAATCAGTACCTAGGCACTTTTAAACTCAGGGTAATGTGTGTCCTAAATCGATAGTTCTGACAAAACATGGCACTTTTATTCTTGGTTTACTTTTAAAAGTTGGTATGGAATGAAGTGTAATATATATGGTTCACAATGTTAAGGAGCCTATGCCAAAAACAACCATTTACAATACCAAAATTGGGGACCTTGCAACAAATGTCAAGCATATCAAATTATTAATAATGTCTTAAGCATATAATTTTGTTTTATTCTCGAAAGACCACATAAAGCAAAGATTCAATATTAGTCAAATTGACTTTACAACTTTAGACCAATTTTTTGGTAATATAGAAAACCGCTGTTATTTGACCAAAGCAATAACCAAACCTTACCGTTTTCAATCGACATCTCATTAGTTCCACATAGTAAAACCCTACATCTGACTAACAGACATACTAGCAGCCCGATAACCAAATACCCTACATCCTAAAACAAAGACAACAAAAAATAGTGTCTCGTAATCGACATGAAATATTCACCGAAGCATAAACAATACATTCGGCATTTCTGCATTACGATTCTTAATGATAACACAAACAAACCGACACAGCATAATCTACAATACATATGCATCCACAACAGTGACCGTTCGTTGCTACTAGTATATAGTGAGAAGAAAAAAATATTTAGTAAACATAGCCTCTGATTACAGATACCACTCTATTGTGAATAAATAACAAACTACAGATAGTACTCATAAATGGACAGTTGTAATGCATCTGACACTTCAGCGGAATGATATTAGTAGAACATATTTGAAATAAACAAAGGTAGAAAATTAATATGAGATACAAAGTTGTGATTTACAGTAAAACATCCTAACCACATGGGTTCGCGAAATTTACCATGTACATTTCATGTCTTCAAGTCATACTTAGAATCCTATTGTTTTAAGTGGTGCAACTTTGAATTTAGTCATGATATTTGATGAATTTAGCCTTGATACATGAATTACGTAAACTACTTTTTAGTATTGACTACCAACCTATTTGGTGGGTTAGAGTAATTTACCTGCGTAGGTGGAAATCTAGCTTCCTTTTCCCTTTCTGCTTAAGATCCTGCAAATGTTATTCAACCAAAAAGTGAACAAAGGTCAACCAAATGTTTTGGAATTTTATGTAACTTAGTTTCAGTATTTAAAGAAAGTTGATAATACCTGCACTTACTTGACAGGTGCAGTCAAAAGGCTGGGTAAAACTGCATTTAGATGAGTTAAAAACTAACATGAAAGACGAAGTCTCTTAATTTATAAGTGATATCCAAAAGTAGCTTCAGTGGCTAAATACCTTCATAAATAGCAAAAAACTTCCGAAAACAAACGTGTCGGCTTTGTCATTGGTTCATAATCTTTGCACGTTAGGTTGGTCCTCTTTTGTTGTAAACAAATTATAAGTTTTAATGACAATATAAATTTAATCTTGAATCATAGATAAACAAAAACCTGGAATTTAGAACCACTTCTTTCAAGAGGCCACATGGAAGTCTGCAAATATATTATACCTCAAAATATAGCATCAAATTACAGAGTAAATGGGTCAAGTTTCCAAATCTTCTTGGAGCCTACAAATTGTATCGGTATAACCTATATACCCATTAAACTGTGACAAAGAAGCGCACTGGTAAAAGGCGAACGTAATCCCATTTGAGGTACATCATATACTAATTTTGAGGCTAGAGTGTTTTACCTGAAGAACAATGGACGAGTATTTTACTTGCCTGATATTAGAAGTGGATGGAATTATAACTAACACAAACCGGAGAATGATGTCACATGTATGAGAGAATCATGATCGATGGCTATGGAGCATTGTTGCAAAAGGAGCTCCTACCCACTTTTGACAAACGAACAATCATTCATATTTTGTTTCAAAAGGAATTGAAGCGGTATAATAATGATGATAACGATATGAGTTGAATAGCTCTTAAAATCAAAGACGTATGGGTTGAACCGCTCTTAAAATTTCAAGCATCTCCAGCCTGAAAAAGTATATAATACAATATTAACCTACAATAGATTCATTAAAGTATATCTCACCAGCATGTCATACAAAGGTTTAAACCCTAAATTGAGAAATTACATGAATTTCCTTGATACACGACTTCAATCCTAATTTCAATAAAACATACAATTCTGAATCAAAACCCTCAAAATTAATGAAATTAAAAACCACAAAAGAATCAGAAAATGCAAAAGATAAATCTTACCAACATCAAAACCCCCTTAATTGTTTTTTTCATTTCTGCATCATCAATCGTTTAAAGGGTATTTTTCCATAATCAATACGTACCAATCAAATTGTTGAATTTTTTATTTTTTAATGTTCTGAAAAATGAAACCTCTAATAGCTCTTAATTACAATATTTAACACAAATTAAAATTAATAATCAAATATGAACATGTGTTATACTAATGATTTTAATAAGAAAAACGAATTACAATATTTAATTAACCAAAATTATTACCTTTAATTTTGTGTTCGATTTTCTGATCATACATAAACCCTAAATTTATTTATACACAACCATGTTGGGGTGTGAGATCTTATTTCCTTGACAAGATTCTCCAAATGAATTCTTCGATCATTGATCATTGATGGTTTTCTAAAGACTTGATTTTGAGGGTTTTATGATCTTCTCCATTGTTCATTCATCATTTACAGTTTTGATTTACGTTTAGTTGATCGGATTGTTGCATCCACCATCAATCGCTGGCGGTTATTTTTTAAGGTTTTTTTTTTGTTTTGTGAGGGAGTAAATGCTGGAGGCTAGATTGAAGGGGAGCCCTTGATTATTTTTGCTGGGACAGGTGTCATTTTTTTTACAATTTATGCTTAAAGATGAATTCTTATAAAGCTTCTTTTATTATATAGGTTGATTATATTTATATATTATATATTAGTATATTATATATATATATATATATATATATATATATATATATATAGTGGGATTTTCAATACAAAACCACTTTTTTGTACAAAACCTACAGAACCATCTATTAACCAATCAAAATTTACTAAATTATTTTTAATTTATTTTATTCATGGTATTATTGAAAGGTTATTTAGGGTATTTTACATTGTTTACAGAATCTCATTTAATTAGATAACTGCAAATGTCGATACTTCTGGAAATGGTTGTTTACATCTTAATTATCCAAACCAGATATCCTCACAAAATCATCCATTTTTTTCAAACCCTAATTACAAACACCTTTTTATTCTACATAATACACTAAAAATGGTTGTCATTGACGAACATCATGATCACGATATGGGGGAGTCTTCAATGTGTCGTGATCCCCACGATATGGGGGAGTCTTCAATGCATCTTGATGCCCAAGTCGACAATCAAATGGTTATATTACCTGAACATTTACAACATCCTGGTATGTAATTTTTTTCGATCTTTCTTTTAAAAGTGTGATACATGGTAAGTCATTGCTTATTGAACATGGCATGTAAACTTTGATACATAGTCACGGATGTTGTATGAAATGGTACTGGTTTGTTGTTTTTTTGAAATTTATTGTTTAAGGGTTTTATGTTTTAGTTTTTTTTTGAGTTTTTATTACTTTTAAGGTTTTGGTATTAAGGTTTTATATGATCTGTGAATCTATGTCCATGATTGTTTTATTGTGTCAATTAACTTGTATTATGATACACCTTATGTACTATGAAGACAATATACATGTTCTATATGAAAAAGGTATTATAGTTGCCCCATATGGTTCGTGTATTACCACAAATTTTATTGTTTTGTTGTTTTATTGTTTTATTGTTTTAGGGTTTTGTTGTTTTAGGTTTTTTAGGAGTTGTAAGCATACATGTTACATAGTATAAAACTTTCACGTTAATCACCAATCTGAATGAATTTGTGTATGTTTCAGTTTTGCAGCTGTATCAGTCATGGTAACGCATAAATAGCTTTTTGTGAGGATTAATCTTGCTGAGTTGTTTTTGTTTATAGGGTTATCAGAATCATTAACCATTTCATATGTTTCTGTTTTGCATCTTTATAGGGTTGTTTTACTCTGTAAAGGTTTATCATAATGATTAAGCATGTCATATGTTAGTCGTTCATTTTCTGAATCAACCTGTATATATGAATGATCGTCTATATTTGTCGTCACGTAAATGTAGTAAGTTTGATGAGCATATGTGGTAACATTGATGAGTAATTAGTTCGAATTAACAGGAACAACAACTTGATTAACAATTAACATAGCCATTGACTATTTTTTATTCTTGTATGTAGATGATTCTGATGAGTTTCAGCCTTCTCCAAATGGTACACCATATTGGGTCCCAGATGTTCCCGAAGATGAAAAACCCAAGAAAGGTCGTTTCTTTGACAATTTTAATGATGCATTTGAAATGTACCAGGTATATTCTCAGAAGGCCAGGTTTAACATACGTAAAGCCGGGTTCAAACAAAAAAATGGCCAAATCACACACAGTTATGTTGAGTGCAACCGAGCAGGTAAGCCACGAAGGTCAAAAGAAGTTAATACTCTTAATGAAGTTGATGGCGAAGATGTTGAAATTCCTGGTAACAAAAAAAGAAAGCGTAGGACTAAGTCTCAGGCAATTAATTGTCCTGCGAAGCTTTGTTTGAAAAGAATTATTGGTACAGAAACTTATATGGTGCTTGATTTTGTGGAAAACCACAATCATCCACTCATGAATTTGAACAATATGGACCTATCAAAGGCTCGACGCCAATTGCATTTTGACGATTATATTTTTATTCATCGTGCGTCACTCTCCAACCTAGGTCCTACTAGAGCTCATAGACTAAAAGTTGCGCTTGTTGGTGGGTACGATAAAGTACGTGGAACTTCCACGGATTATTGTAATTTTAAGCGTTGTGTGAATTCATTTATTGGAGACAGGGACGCACAAATGTTGGTGGATAAAATGTGTAAGCGGAAAAAACATGTCCCAGATTTTTCTTTCGAATACCATACTCTTCCTTCAAAAGAGTTGGTCAGACTTTTTTGGGCCGACGAAACAATGAAGTGCAATTACAATGCGTTTGGTGATGTGGTTTCATTTGATGCAACTTTCCACACAAACAAGTAATTTCTAAATTTCTACATTTCTATCTTTTATAAACACTTAATACAAGTTTTAATAATGTATAATTTTTTTTCCAGGTATGGATATAAATTTATTCCATTTACCGGCATTGATCACCATCAGAAGTGTGTCACTTTTGGTGCTGCTTTACTATCGGATGAAACCACGGAATCATTTTCTTGGATGTTGGAGGCGTTTTTAAAAACGCATAAGAAGCAGCCACCTTTTGCCGTAACAGACCAAGACGGTGCTCTTAGGAACGCTGTTGTTAAAATGTTTCCTGATTCACATCATCGTTTATGTATGTGGCATATCACAGAGAAACTACCGGGGAAGGTAAATTATTTATCTTTATTTTCTTTCGTAGATATCGCCTTCTTAGCTATTATTTTTTTCCTTTTCCTATTATAGATACCCTGATATATTACAAGTTTAATGTTTCATGTATTACAATATTAATGTATACTTCGTGCACATATGATACATTACAAGCTACTATGTTGCATATTTAATCATGTATTAGGCGATCTTGCTGCTGATACAAAATTTAGGAAAGACTTCCACAAACTTGTATGGAATATGTATATTGGTCCTGAAGTTTTTGAGCAACGATGGGATGATATGATAACTCGGTATAATTTGCATGACAACAAATAGTTGTCCGATATGTATGCAATTAGTGAAAGGTGGGTCCACACCTTCCATTTTTACCGAATTGACAATTTGAGAAGCATGTATGTGCCGTGTATACACCTTCCATATTCAGAGAGGTACAACATGAAATAAACAAAAGTTTATACGCATGTACACAGATTAGAAATCATTCTGAAGGTAGTGTTGAGACTTGCGTCTTACAACACAGGGACAAGAGATCGAATACAGTTATAGATGCTACGGTATGCTTTATCTTTCTGCTTTTGTTTACATTATCAATTATTATGTGCATTTTCCAACATTAAACTATATATTTTTATCCTTCATAATATTTTCGTCTATATTTGTCATCACGTAAATGTAGTAAGTTTGATGAGCATATGTGGTAACATTGATGAGTAATTAGTTCAAATTAACAGGAACAACAACTTGATTAACAATTAACATAGACATTGACTATTTTTTATTCTTGTATGTAGATGATTCTGATGAGTTTCAGCCTTCTCCAAATGGTACACCATATTGGGTCCTAGATGTTCCCGAAGATGAAAAACCCAAGAAAGGTCATTTCTTTGACAATTTTAATGATGCATTTGAAATGTACCAGGTATATTCTCAGAAGGCCAGGTTTAACATACGTAAAGCCGGGTTCAAAATACCTGATGCATACTTAAACCTTCGTTGGACAAAGAATGTTCTGCCTACGCATTTGCTTGACAAAAGACATAGATACGGTCCTTGCATTGAAGAAACAGATACATTAGCATCTCAGGTTCATTAAACAATTAAGGATTGTATTAGTTTTGTCAGGAATGACACTGACAAGTTATCTGAACTTCTTTCAACGGTGAAAGAGTTGAAAAAAAAGCTAAAAGATGAGACGCATACACCAAATGTTGACCCAAATAAGGAAGCTTTATATGCTGATATGTTAGGTGTTACTGTCCTTGATAAAGTTGTAATTAAAACTCCTAGATCAATATTTAGAAGTAAGGGTACCAGGAGAATGAAAAGTGCAGCTGAAATAGGTAAAGCTAAAACAATAGCAAGAACTAACAGGAATATTCCTTTCAAACGAGGTACATGCAGTAAATGTGGTGGAAAGGGTCATAACAAGGCTACATGTAAAGGGTGCAACGCTTGTGGTGAAGCAGGTCATCACAAGGGTATATGTAAAAAGTTTCCGAACCAGGATAAAGACGAAGTTGATGATGAAGATGAAGGAGATAACGAAGACGAAGTTGATGATGAAGATGGAGTTGATAACGAAGACGAACTTGATGAAGATGAAGGCGATGAAGAATATATAAGCGGATTCTGAAAAAAAAATCGATTGCTTTATATCTTGTAATGTTAGACTTTTTCTTTCATGATAGTTGTTTACATTACATTATTCTACTATTTCATATGCTTTATAATAGTAAGTATCCTCATTGTTTAATATGTACTTGTACAATATTGAATCACTTATTATTAACCAAACCTAGAAAACATAAATGAACTAACAAAAAAAACATATACGAACCAAACAAAACATTTATGATCTTATCAATAAACATATACGAACTTACGAAAACATATTTGAACCAACACTTATTTGAACCAACACTTTTTATAAAAAAATCCTACAAACAGTTTCTTGCTTTATATCTTGTAATTTTAGACTTTTTTCTTTCATAATAGTTGTTTACATTACATTATTCTACTATTTCCTCTGCTTTATATTAGTAAGTATCCAGATTGTTTAATATGTACTTGTACAATATTGTATAATGTTGTAATGTATACGTAAACACATAGCAAGTACCACAACTAATCAAAAAACCATATATGTATCTACATTTGAATCACTTATTGTTAACCAAAACTAAAAAAACATAAATGAAATAACCAAAAAACATATACGAACCAAACAAAACATTTATGATCTTATCAATAAACATATATGAACTTACGAAAACATATTTGAACCAACACTTATTTGAAACAACACTTTTTATGCAAAAATCCTACAAACACATATATGAACCAACATAACACATATACGAACCAAAATAAAACATGTATGAATTTACCAAAACAACCTATATGAACCTGTCCAACACATATATGAATCTTCCAAAACCACTTGGTATATAAGGATATTTGCCCGTTTCCATATATGTTGTTAACTGACTTCTCTTACTTCACTTGCATATTAACATATATGAACCAACAAAAGACATATATGAACAAAAAAAACATATGTGCACATGCCAAAACATATATGAACCTGCCAAAAACAATTAGTATATATGGATATTAGTGCTTGTTCATATACATAGCCACATTCCACTGTTTCATTATTCAACAATAGATGCTAAATATCAAAGTGTAATATACAAGTATAAATCTTAAATATGATCATAATCATAATAACAATAAAATACATGAAAATAACATCATAACAATACTAAAAAATGAAAACCATTAAAATAACATCATAACTAAACAGAATTCCATTTCAAATCCTAAAATAACCATAATTCCATTTTAAATCCTAACATAACCAAAATAACCAGAATTTCATTTCAAATCCTAAATACCATACGAGGTTCATAACATATCCTAACAATGACATGCATCAAAATAACAGCATAAACTCCTTTTTTCCAGATACTCCAATCACTTGCCATCCATTTCTTCACGAATCTTACCCTTATATATGTTGCAATCTGAAAGTAGTAGCTTTGCTGCGTACTTGTTCCTCAAACGGCCCAACTGTGTGTTCTGCTTTTTACCTTCAACATCCAGACCGCATTTCCATTTCCCATTGTCGCTGCCCATATAACATTCCATATGTCGCATCAAAAATATCCCACAATCTTTTGCCCTCCTATTTGTTTGCCAACTAAAATTACCACGCACAATCTGACTTTGTATAATTTTAGCTGCTTTTGCATGGTTTATAGCATACAGGTACTGGCCGAAATTTCGGTGCTGCATTTATCAGCGTTTAACAAATATTAAAAACTCTATTCATTTCTCATCTAACTAATATATTTATATGCCAATTGTACGTACCAGTATTGTTGCAACTCTCATATCATCAACACCGTCATCCTTCTTTTTCTTGCGTGTAACTTTATTTCCTTCTTTTTTGCTATCAATAAATGTTACAGCCGGATTCTTCAAATTAACACACACAAGAAATTTTTGCTGATCATTGCTAACGGGGATGAAAACCTGCATTTCACAGATAGTATAACACGCATCACTGTTTCAAATGCCAATTTATATGGGAATGAAAACCTACATTTCACACATATTTTTCTAATTCATTTTTGTACTTGATACCCACAACCAAATACACCATTGTTCTTATTAAAAAATCAAAACACCCTGTTCTTAATACACGCTCCCAACCATCAATGTCCTTAGTACAAAAAGCAAACAACCCTGTCCTTTTGCACCCATGTCCCTTTGCACCACACGTCCTTAATACTAATCTTAATATGCATAATTACACGAATTGCATATAATTTTTAGTCATTCACACATCCTAAATACTACAGTTAATACTCATAATCACACATTTAGCATATTTTTTTTCAAAATTAGAATAAAAAAACATACAATATCGGCTTTTTCCAGCATAGTCGGCCCCCCGTAAGATGAGTTTGCATTCTCAGCATATTCCATAAACATTTCAAGTGTATAAGCGTTGTCACCCGCGAACAACTTTGTATCCTGATTCACATGCATTTTTTATTAGTTATATTTTTCACTTAAATATATTTGTATATCATTACAAAACAACAGACTTACCACTTCAAATGTAGGAAAAAATAATCTGGCTGGTGAAATTGAATCTTTCTTTTCCTCCATGAAATTCAGATATGCAGACCAAGAACTCAACACGTTGTCATCAACCGGTTCTTGCGGTCCAAGTGTCTCAATTTGACCTCTTGAAGATTGGTGCCCATACTTTGTCTTGAACATAACATCACTGTTATGAAATAACATACAAATAAATAGCAATACAAGCAGGCACACAAAAAATTTGCAATATAATCATTTGGTAAAGACAGATATGCAACAGTAAAATTAGTTGCGCAACAGTAAAATTAGTTACTTACCTATCATCTCCATCCCTTTTGTTAAACAGGAAGTTTGCCAACTGCTTCTCCTCACTGTTTTCAACTTTATCAGCATTTACAACCCTAACGTAGAAAGGCGACTTCATACGATCAGTCAATGTAACAGCTCTACGTCCACGGACAATCACTTCGTTGGTCGGACTGAAAAAATTTAATGGCACTACTTCTAATGGATCCTGGCGTGCTTTTACTCTGTTTTCTTCCCTATCATAAATGTTTACATCTTCTCTGTCTGCTTCCATATCATATTCTTCTTGGGTCAAACCTAGACTAAAACTCGGTATATCTGAAAAATCCATCATTTTCTTACGTTCAGATTCTTTGTACAGCTTGTCCGCAGTTTCACAAACAATTGCCTGAGTCTGTGGACCCAATTGGTATCTTGGCGAGTCTAATCCACGACCTGTACGCTCACCAGGTTCCATACCTTGTTCTCGACCTTCATTTGCCATTGTTTCATCTTCTGTATGCACACTTTCACGACCTATATCTGCATTCTCTTCTTCTTGATATTTAAGTGACTCAATAAACCTCTTTTTCAACTCATCGAGCGTTGTATTGCCCGGAAACATCACTTTTGCAGCATCAAATGTTCTCTCAAAACCACTTCTTTCTTTATTTATACACACAACATAATTGTTCAATTTCCAAATAAATCCCTACATAATACAACCAAACTCATGTTACCTGTTTGTTTTCCAATACATGCACTATTTAAAAAAAAATTACAATATCAGAATTTACCTCCAAATTGTCAGGCATCGGGTCATCTTGCTCCTCAAGATACGGTCCCGCTAGTTCACCCTTCCCAAGTCCTCCGCACTTTATTTCTGCTAACTCCCGCTCTTTCAACAACTCCTTTGTCCACATTATTGTAGGTGGTCTTTTTCTTCCAACTATAAAATCTTTACACAAAGTTCCATCAACGTACATCATCTGTTTAATCAACAATACAAAATATAAGCACTTATAGTATGTACATAACAATAATTTACTTGTAAACATATATGATATTACTTACAGTTAGCAACGTTATTGGACCCAAGAAGAAACTATTTGTTACTGTATTCTTCCATCCATCCTTACACTTTTTCAAACATCTCCAACAGTAACTGCACCAGTTGACTTTTGCTAGATTCGTATCCATTTGTATATGGTTTAGTACACTCAGATCACATATTCTCTTTGTTTTCACACATCCCATTACCGAGGTAAAAAGAACAATGAAGTTTAACTTAAAGTTCATATCAGCTACCCTTGAATTCCTAATCATTCGTTTAACATGATTAGCATTTATGTTCTTAATGCCACCAAACTGATCTTCTCAGTTCTTGATCATTTGTGCATCTTTAACTACATGTTCAGCGAATATATCAACAATTTGATTTCCATTGTTGTTTCATCAAAGTTGTTTACAACATAAAAACCTAACTTCGACGGAATTCCTTCTACTTTAAAATGAAGCAACTTTCCAAAACCCAATTGTTCCAGACAAGATTTTTGTATAGGTGATAGCTTGGATATGGCATTGAAGAATGCCCTTGGGCTATTTCTTGTCTGGAACATATATGTATTAGTCCCAACACCTTTGTATTTTTTAGATGGACTCTTTTTTTCACGTTTTAATTTTTTCCCTTCCTGCTTTCCTGAAATTGATTTATATGAAACATATACATTAAACCTTAAAATCTGTTTTATTAACACTTCTACGGTTTAGTTTTAACGCGAGACTTACCCATTGTGTTATCCTTCTTTCTTTTCTTTGTTATCTTCTCATCTTTCTCATCCTCTATTTTTTTAATTCCTGTCAAACATAAATGTAATGTGGTCAAAAACCAGTTCAAGTAAATACCAACGATTTCTAAAAAATGGTTATATATATGCACTTCACATTTATTCCCATTTATACCTGAAGTTGATGCACCGTCCGCTGTGTTATCACCCTGCATCTCGCCACTATAATCACTGCCTTCTTCGTCACTCAAATATTCATCTACATCGATAGCTTCATCGATTGAGTTTTCTTCTATTATCGGCCCTTTACACTTTAATCGGCCACTTCTCCGAATTCCTGATCGTATCCATACACTTTCAGTTAATTCACATCTAACTAATATTGAACACCTATGTAGTATGTACAACAGATCATTTTAGCAAAAACATATTCATCACTCATTTTCTTAGGTTCAGATCTGGAACACCCATGTATGAACCTACACTTTCATTCAATAACAAAGAAAAAAAATCACAACCCTTGTTCCAAACACACATTTACCCCTGTTTTATTTATAACGAAATCTCAAATGTACATCAAAAAAACCAACATTCAACCAAACTAAATCAAACACCCCTAAATCAACCAACAAACACCCAAGAACACTTACATTAACCCAAACACCCCTACCATGATACAATTTTCTTAAATAACCATAAATTTTCAATAAAACATAAAAAAAACAAATCATTATTTAAATTTCCTGAATAACATAACATAACTGTTAATTAAACAAATAACACATATGTCCTTTGATAATTAAACACATATGTCCTATGTTAATTAAACAAATAGCAACTTTTATATTATCCGGTTCAATTATGTTTATACATTTAATTAATCAAGCAAAAAAAAATTAAGATGAACAATTATAAATAATAGCACTCATACCTTCCATCGATTGATGCATCGATTCAGTGTTGGATGTGTTCCCTGGTGTTCTTATTTTACCCATTCGCGATTATTTGAAATGGGGTTTTGTTAGGTACGATTTATATATGGATGATAATACCTAGATAAGAATGAAGAAAATGGATTATACCATTTGAAAATTATGGTATATAGTGTTTTCATTGAATTTTGAGATACTGTTGCGAAATTATAGCATTTGTGATATCAATCTATCCCGTAACTGTAGCTATGTGATACATACATTTAAAAATGTTAAATGTTTAATTCCACTTTTGCCCTTTTGTAACCATTCGCCAGCAAAAACATTTTTACATTAATTTCAAAAATGCCATCTAGCATTTGTATGTTGTATATAATGCTTTATTTGTAGTAAACTTGCTGGTCTTTAGGATTTTGATACACAAACAGTGGTTTTTGTATTGAATTGGTCTCCCAATATATAGATATAAATATATATAAATTAAATAATATATATATATATTATATAAAAATATATATATAAAAATATAAATAGATGTGTGTGTGTTGTGTGTGTGTGTGTTGTTATGTGTGCGGAGTGGATTGTGTGTAAAAGATGCATCAACTACTTTTAGAATAAAACATAATTGGATCGGGGCTACGGCGGTATTAAACATGTTATATATCCATATTAATTAAACTGAAGTGAAGTTTCACTTAAAACCAATTTACCTGAACTTGATGCCTCTTTGGGGAATAAAAGTATTGTGGGTTTCTGTTACGAGCAAGGTGAACAAATGTTGGTTTATGAGTTCATTTTAAATGGTATTCTGAAAGATAATCTAACATGTAATTGAATTTCACTATTTCTTGCCCTTTCCATTGAACTCAAAACTGACGGTTTGATTCTTGTTATGCATTAGAGTTGAAGAATTATAAAATGGGTTGATCCTTGTTGTGTTGCATCTCTAACGGGTGAAATGGGCAGAATAAAATTACTAGCCATAAAAGAAACATACGAACGGGTCAAAAGTCCTAAGTGTCTCAACTAGCAAAATAATCACTTTTCTAAATAACTGTTACATATATTGACAATATAACCCGACCCGACGTGTCTCAACTCATACCAAAGTTACCTGGTTTGACATGGTACATACAAGTTTGACGCACATAGTTTGCTACTATTTCTTATGCTTAGATATTTAGACTATTACAATTATACTTTCAAGAAAAGGTGGAATGAGGTTGAATTGGATGAAGAGGCTTAAGGTATGTTTGGTGAATAATCAGATAATAATAGGACATGAAATTGCTAGAGTGTTTGGCGAATCTATTTATCTAAGCAACACTGAACGACCGTAACAAGATGTAATAATCAGATAAGCAGCAGTCGTACGAGTTTTGATCAATTCTGCTTATTTACCGGTTTAAGAATTCAAATAATCATAACCATATATACAGTTAGAACAATCAATTCCATTATAGTAAGATTATAATGTAGTGTAGTAGCTTATACTACGTAATTCTTAAAATGAGAAGTGTTTTGGACCCTTGGATCTTCTTGTTTTTTTTAAGGTGAGATCAATTTAATTAAAAGATAATCAAAAACAACATTAATTACTTTTGTAAATCATTAGGGTATTTTGGTAATCTTTATTTGGTTAAATGTCAGTTACAGATATGCCTGGTTCTACTCCCCCTCTATTATCGAAAGTAAATCTCAGCCTTAAAAATATTTTTTGCATCTTCTCTCTCAAACAAAACCAGTCCTTTTTTACACGCCATAGATCATTCTTACATCTTTATTTTATAGTTTAGTGGTCCAAAATTATTATGTCCACATAATAAAAGCATGGCATTTCATATCCATCGACAACTTGACTTTGTTCACTTTCCACCATTTCATTGTCACAGCGAACATGATAGGTGTACCTTCGTTAATGGCTTTTTTAGTTCGGTGGTGTACAAGTTCCGTGTGGACAGAGTTCGTGGCGTAGAGTTGGTTGTTTATGAGTCCGTGAGTAAGAGTTGGAGGTGTATGCATCGGGGTGCACAGTCGTATGTGGCTAGATTCGAGTTTCACCATGGGTACAGGTATAGTGGTGTATGAGTCGGTACTTTACGAGGCATCTTTTTTTGCAAAAAATTAATTTACTACACCTTATTGAATTGAAGTTTAATTTGCAAAATAGAATTGGAGAATTGATACAGTAAAATTAAACACACATTAACAAAACGCATGCAAAGGCACTGTTACATTAAAAAAAATCGAATCTTTCATATGTGCAAAGTTGATGATTCACAAAAAGGGTAAAATGTATTACTCAGTGTGTAGATAAAAGAATAAAAATAAATAAGTACTCATAATTAAAGAGAAAATTCAATAATATATGAACAGATATTATAAAAAAATGCAATTACATGTGACGTGGCATCATATTTACTAGTTGAAATAATTTTGTTGACATGGAAATTGGGGTAGATCGCTGATATGGACACAAGTGATTCATTTGTGTAGATTTATAGATGTACAATGACTAATTTAAATTAAAATGTAAGTATAATGACTTGAATAAATGAAAAAATTGTACAATGACTAAATTAAACATTTTAGCAAAGTAGAGTGACCTTTGAGTGTAAAAACCCCTAAATTGTTGGTCTAAGCCCTTTTGGATTTTTTTTAAAAACATGGCAAGAAACAAATTTATGATTACTATAGATAACTATATGTAAGTACATATTTTGTGATAAATTTAGGTATGGATAATATTTTGGTTTCCAGAATTGGCGATGGCTGTAGTACATCTGCATGGTTTGACAGTTGGTGTTTTTTGGGCCTTTTGTCTCAATTTATATCTAAAAGAGACATTTTTGAAGCTGGAATGTCTCTTAATTGTAATGTGGCTGATCTTATTGTTCAGGGTGAGTGGGCTTGGCCTGAATCTTGGAGAGGTAAGTTCCCTTTCCTTTTTCATTTACCTCCTCCATTGTTATTTAAGGATAGAAAAGATAGGTTCTTTGGTTGACAAATGATGCTAAGGTTTGTCATTTTTCTGTGAAGACTGTGTGGTCTGATCTGATCCCTTCTAAGCCTGTGGTTCCCTGGTACAAATGTGTTCGGTTTAGTCAGAACATTCCGAGACACTCATTTATTTTGTGGTTGGCTGTTAATACTTGGCGAAGCGCTCACAATGTTAGGACCTAGGATTGTTAACAGAACCCGCTGCATAAGTAAATTTGCAATTAAATATTGTTTATATATGTTTACACCACTACAAGAAAAACCACCTTTAGTGACAAAACAGATTTAGTCACTAACAGTATCAACAGTCGTCACTAAGACTGTTAGTGACGAAAACTAGAGTCGTCACTAGTCGTCACTATAGCTCCGTCACTATTTCAGTTAGAGACGAAAATAGAATTCGTCACAAATCACTGACGAAAAAAATGGTCACTTACTTGTAAGAGTGACGACTGCTACAAAGCCGTGAGTGACGAATAATTTGTCACTATTTCTTCATTTTAGGGACCAAAATGGTCGTCACTGTGAATGTCAAATACTGACGAAATAAGTGGTCACTCGTGGGTAAAATACCAACCACCTAAAACCATTAGAGACGAATATGTGGTCACTATTTACTGCATTAGGTGACGAAAATGGTGGTCACTAAAATGAGCAATATAACAAAAAAAAATTGATGCCAATTTTCAATACACAAATGAACTAAAATCTAATAATCTGTAGCAACAGAAATCTAACATGCGGACTTAATTCACAAAACCTAAATGCATGGTCGTAAATTAAACAAAAATGTAGGTGGATTATCAGTTGAGGCTAGAGCTTTCGTAGAAGCGGTAGACTTGAAGAACGACGATGGTTGTTCCTTTGGTATTGATATGGTGTCAGCTGCGAATAACGATGGTTCCTTCTCTGAACATGAAAAAGTGAGATTATTTCTGACTCCACAGAAAGTCATTAACAGTAAGACTTAAACAAAGATACAAACATTACCTGATTAAAAGTAGGGGATGAACGTTGAGGACCACAACCATAAGACCATTTGTAATTAGAGTCTGTAAAAAATGTTTTAAGTAACTTCGAGTTAATTAATGTAACAAAAAACAATTGAACGATCAAATTATGAAAATAAAACAAAATATACCTCGTTCGTTTCGGTGAGTCCAAGTTCCCAAGGACCACCCACATGCTTAATAGAGCTTATAGGACTGGCTCGTGTTCCACCGTCATGCCCTGATATCTGTAAAGTAGTGTATGATTGTGATTATAGAGATTTAATAAATTTGCATCGACATATCTTAGATTCTGAAAATCCTTATACTTATAACTCTAACTGTAATAAAGTTGAGTACCTGTATGATTTCAGCATTACCCTTTGCAACTCCGGAAGCCACAGTGCCAATTCCAGCTTCGGCCACCAGCTTGACAGAAACCTTAGCCTTAGGATTGATCTGTTCATCACATAAAATCTCAGAATTAGATATTATCATTTCTTCTAGATTTACCAAAATATTCTAATAAATGAAATTCTGCAATGTTTCACATATCCCCCTGATGAAGATCAAAAATTAATTAAGCGAGATCTTCAATAGAGTACATGGAGCAACAAGATATGAAAATTTTGGAAAGTTGATCGCTCGTAATAGTGCTCAAGTTGTTTTCACAATTTTTCTTCTCAATTTTGCAAAGAATGATCTATCATAAGTGGCCCGGCTCAATCCTAAACGCAAAATCTATATGTGTCTTCTAACAAATACCCCTTCTAGCTTCTTCTACATTGTTCCAGCTATCATTAGCAGCTTATGCTATGTCTTGAACCTCTTTAACTGTTATAATATCCATACATTAACAGCCTATGCTATGTCACCTAAAACAACCTTCAACAGGGCATTTCTCTGACATATATAATGAGGTGAGTAATTACTCATAGGAGAAGCTGCAGTCAATTTATAGTTACCATATATAAATTATCTTACCAAATTTGTGTATATAAGTACATAACTTTATGCCATATATGTAGCTATACCGCTAACGTGTGGGCAGGCCATTGATGTCCCTGACATCATATTGAAAGGCACTACTCTGATGTCTCCTTCTACATCGGTAATCGGGGCCACGGGTGGCCATGCTGCTAGAATTTTAACCCCAGGAGCTGTTAAATCCGGCTGCAGCAAACGAAAACTGGTTATTGATCGAGTATTGCTTATTTATTGGATGTGCTAGGACTTGGTGATATATCACCTTATAGCAAAATTTATCCGTACAGGTTTGAAATTCTTATGGTTTACATTGAGGATACTTGTATGTATGCGATTCGGACCTCTTGATGAGAAAGAGGCTACATATAGGGCTGACACATTCTTGACATCTTCACTCTTCATTATAACCGCGGTTGCATTTCTGAAACAAAGTTTCATACTTATCAGTTTCTGACAAAGTATAAATAAAAAAGTGGTGTTATTAAGGAAACTCATGTTTGTTTACCTTGTTGATCGTATGTATCGCAAAATACTGCTTGCTTGATCGATGTTTAACACACTAACGAGAAAAGTATAAGAATTCCTCAATTCGAAAAACGGTCCGGCGTATGTCATGATACACCCAACGGCGCCAGCCAACACTACACTTTCTCCGGTGACTGTAGTCGCATCACATAATACTATTTTACCCTTTACTAAATTCTTGTCCAACGAGTCTCTGATGCATAACCTGATAAATGTCCCATAATATGCCCATAAAAGGTCACCAAAGATTAACAATCAACGTACTTGATGTTACCAAATAAATGCATAAGCAATGTTAAGCATTGATTACTTGTTGCAAGGGAAATTTTATTCGCATATGCCCTTCCATTTAGGCGGAGGAGGACCATATCCCAAGTCACTGAAACTAGGTGATTCTGGCAGGATTTGTCGAAAATCCCTGAGATAAAAATGAAAAAGAATTAGTAAAATTTGTTAATTATGATGTTAAAACACTATACTAATTATACCAAGATATTATGGAGTACAAGGAAACTCTAAATTTAAATATATAGTACTCACATTAATAACCAGATCGTTGCCTAGTCTTACTGGAGTGATTAAATCTGTGTTTTTACTACCAGCAGCAACTGAAAGAACCCATGGAGTGATACTGCTTGTGGTTTGTGGCCTCGGCCCTTCATTCATAGCAGATTGCACAGTCAATATCCCAATTTTCATGGCATGAAAGGCATCTATTGAATAAGTATCTTCAAACATTTTTGTGGCAAATGATCCGCCATCTGAAACAGTAATTATGTCGACACCATCAGCAATGGCGGCATCAAAAGCTGACAATACATCAGCATCTTGACAAGCACCATTATCCTAACATGCCTTATAGACTGCAATTTTAGCCCTTGGGACACCCCCTCGAGCTGTTCCGATGTGGAGGCCTAGTATATTTTCATTCCTGACTATGTTTCCAGCAGCCGTTGATGCCGTGTGGGTCCCATGACCATTAGTCTCTTGGTGATTAAAAGTCTTGAGGATCGTATCTTCCATCCGCCTTGAACTATCGAGCTTCAATTATTTTGATGTATTTGGATTTTCAATAATTTAGTTACAAGTTGATCTAATGACAACAAAAATGCATAAGCAATGTTAAGCATTGATTACTTGTTGCAAGGGAAATTTTCTTCGCGAAATTTTCTTCGCATATGCCCTTCCATTTAGGCGGAGGAGGACCATATCCCAAGTCACTGAAACTAGGTGATTCTGGCCAAATTCCGGTGTCAATAACTCCAATGATGATGTCACTTTTGGTCGTTTTACTGTAAGTGGGAACCTAAGAAATCCCAGGAACTTGTTGTTGCCAATTTGTTGCTTCTACTTGGAAACACAGAAACAACTCCATCCATCCCTGTGTATCAAATACTAAAGTTCAGGGTGGATTCATATGGACAACTTGTATAGTACATGCATTAATACTGGCCGACAGAAGTAGCAAAACGCAGCATAAATTTGAAACGAATAAGAGTTGGTTTGTCATTGCAAGTATCAGTTAGCTTGATGAGCTCCTATTGAACTCATTCATATATGTTATCTATATATATATACAAACTGGTCTTGAATTGTTAGCATATAATGGTGTAAAAGGTCCATGCATGCGTTTGAAATAGCAATATGCATATAGCTACATGGTCAATGTATGTCATTTTCGTTTGATAAATTCTCATAATTTACGTGTTTAATTCGTTTATTCTTTAAATAGAAAGGATTAGGACCAGTAATTATTTCTTATTTCAATTGGAAAATAATATATTGGTAAGAAAACATACTAGAAATAGAAGCTGAACGCTTCGTTCTAAGTGTTTCTATTAAAAAGAGTAGAAATCCGTCTCAGAAGTTGGTAATACAAAAGTAGTATGCTTGTAGCAAAACTTATGTGGATCGTATATTGTCACATAGAACAATAAAAAAATGCATGGTTCAAATTTTTTCTCATATGGCGTAGCCACAAAGGAAAATATTATCTTTAATGGAAACGACTAGACACCGCAAAGTTAACTACGAACTGACTGGCTGACTGCAAAAGAATGACTGCATCCCAAATACTATACACCATTTCTTTGCCTTTTGAAACATATATATAAACCATTCATGGTAATAAGAACGTATTTAGTGAAGCTAGCAAAAAGTGCATTTATGGTAATGAACGATTTATCAATTCGTTAAGAAAATGTAACAGCACTGCTAAACAGCAGGCGGGCAATGTCAGATATATTCACTAGACATACAATGGGAATATGTTATATTTTAGAGTATAAATGATAGTTACAGAGTAGAAACAGTAGGTTCCTAGTATAATTATTTAGTAAAACTCACCTCCATTTCTTCTTCCCCGTCCTCGTCTTGCACATCATCATCTCCACTGTCAACTAGAGAAGATAGGGCAGCATAGTTCTAGTTGATCGCCCACGCCGTTCCTTCTGTTCGTTTAACTCTAAGGAAGGTTTTTCGAGTGAATAACTATTTACCATCTGATCTCGTAAAACGTAAATCATCAGGAATTACATTATTATCCTCTGCAGGGTCAGAGCCAGAGACAGGGGTTGATACCGCAAGATCCATTATACTCCGTATTACACAACATAAAATATGTTACACTAAACCATCCGCCTAGGTTAACCTACATTAAAGCAACTCATAAGCAACGGGAAAGAGATTTCTAAATGGACTTAGGCTAACATAAGCTAACATCAACAGTTACGTTAACATAAACTAACATCAACAGTTATGTTATCATAAGCAAACATCAGGGTAAGGATTTTGTGGAAACACTGATGTCAGGACACAACAAGCATTCACATACTTAATTAATTCCAGTAATCCGCAAGTGAGCCATTATAACTAAATCAACTTGCAAAATAATACGTACAGCAAACAAGCAGTGATAGGAAGGATCAAGGGAAACATAATTTAACATATACATACCGTCATTAAACGGAAACAGATTCCGTTTCAAGAACGTTGCTTTCACAGCCTCATACATAACATAAAGTTGCTTATGCAAATTCCCTCTCAAATGATCAGGCAAAATCGAATCACTATAACACGGCAACAAACACAACAGACAAAAGAATATCACCTTCTTATAATCATCCGTAAGTTCGATATATGTCTATCCTTTCAATCTCACGTTTCGCAAGGTCGTTCTCGCTAACTGTTCTTTTAAACTAATCACTCCACCACTTCTCTCCATCGATCCTAACTCCTTACCTCGACTCGCCGTTAAAATCCCCAAATTTTAAGCTTATCAAAACCTAGAAACCCTAAGTTTGACTGTTTGAAACCCTAATTCCTTCAATAACCAACAAATATCAAATTAAATTCATAATTACTAATAAACTAGCAAATGAAACCATAAAACATAAAAAGCCCCAAAATCATACGGTTTGAAACCCTAATTTGAGCAATTACGACATGATTTTGGATTAATAGTTAAATTAAGACCTAAACTTACAACAGTGCGATGAGAACTTGATGAACTCAAATAAAACCGTGCGATCCGTAAAATTCGTCAAACTAAATTTAAATGAAACTGTGTGATGAGAGCTTGATGATGGGTGATGGTGGGTGAAGAGTGGGTGGATAAGATACGAGTAATATGATGGGTGAAAAGTGGGAATAATGTGGTGAGGTGGATAAGATACAGTAATTTTTTTCTAAGTAAAAAAGATTCGCTATTTTTTTCTTGTTATTTTGTTACAAGTCAATTTTTCTACATGTTTATTACTTAACTTTTTTAAATTCTTACATATTATTGAAAAATAATATTGTGTTGAAAGTTTATGTTCGAAATAATATTAATATGTTTAGAGGAGAATTGCATTAAACAAAGTTAAATATTTGCAAATTTCATATTTTTTATAATACAAGTTTTTTATTCGTAACGTGTGATAGTGTTTACAATTTTCGGATATAAATACGAATATGCACGTTTTAATAAGTATATAAGTAAATGCCTTTATTTTTAATCGTTTTATAAAATTAGCAATGTGTGGAATAGAGACCAAAATCTCGTCACTACTCTATATCAAAAATACCTAACATGTAATTTAGTGACTACATAGTGACCACTTTTAAGTTTCGTCACCGACTTTTCATCAGTGACGAGAAATAGTGACCATAAATTATACCGTCACTTATTAGTGACCAAAAATAAAAGTCGTCACTCAATTCTTGTCACTAAAGACTTTTTTTCTTGTAGTGACGATTTCGTGTTAATACTAGTTGACTCGACGAAAAGATCCTTAAAAAAACAAGTAGACAATTTAAATGGTTCTCATTTCTCAAAAGGAATTCTGTTTTCTTATGAAGACCAATTATTGGCAAAGATACAATAATCGTACTATCGTTTTCACTGTGTCCACTGGCAACGCTTGTAGTTTTCAACATTGTTAAAGATGGAGTATATCATTAATTATATGTTATATTTATCCAAGAGAAAAGCTGTGAATTCAGATGCGAAGCCAGGATTTTAATTAAGTTAAAGGGGCTGAACTTGACATATAAATTGCAAAAGTTAATAAAATCATAGCTTATGACCCCAACAATTACCTAACAAAGTGAACTTAACAGAGGTGGCTTATTTTTTAAAAATTCCAGAAAGAAAAATATTGACTATAATTTTGAGAATAAATGGGCCAGCTTATAAATTAGAAGCCGAGCCGAGCCGAGCCGATAAGTGTGAGCCGAGCCTAGGGACAACTGGTGATGTTGGAAAGTCCTAAGAAAAGGGACAGGTTGGTCCATCTTTGAACCCCAGACAGAGCCGTCTTTTTCATAGCCCCTTTACTTTTCTATATTTGCATATGCAGCCCCTCCCCTTTTTTACAACCCTCTCTTTTTCTTTACCTTTTTTTTCCTTTTATATCCGAATCTATTTTTTCATAGCAATAGTCATAACCAGCGAGTGTAATTTAATATATTTAGAGCACTAGGCAACTAATGGTGGAGTCGTGTGATGCCATGAGAAAGTTGTTATTATCTCAACGTTTTTTCTTATAACATTAGAATCAAACACAACACCAAAATTACTTATCTCTCTTTTTCACTGTGTAAGAACACTCCTCTTGACTCAATATAACTCACTTAAAGCCACAAATAAAAAACGGGACCGCGCCCCTCTGGCTGGCGAGTGAAGGATGTTCCCAATTAACCCGTAAAACACACTTCGATGTTGCTTTGGTGGTTGTCCTGTGCGTTTTTAAAACGATGTCACCCAAAAGCACCGTTACTAAAATAGCTCTTAAGCAGTGACCCTCTTATAACGTACAAAAGTACAATCAAACATTATGATTTTATTCATCATGAGAATGATATAAAAGTTCAAAATACATGTTCTCTTCGTCTTATATTAAGTGTCAATATTGTTAATTTGTAATATATCTCAAAATAAGTGTGTAATCTAACTAATCAAGATATAATGATATCTTCTAAACTTTTTGAATTACGAAACTAGATACTTATTATGAGACGGAATATGTAAATTTAAAAATATTATTAAAAAGTCATGGATTGACTAGTTAATAGACAGGGATACTTAAAATAAAGAACTGTTTGAGAGTTTTGTTTCTTTTACAAGATTGATGATGAAAAGAAAATCCGAAAAAAAAAATCGCAAATCTAAATTTTGTGCATCAAACTCTATTTACTAGATGATGGATATGACTTAAGCCCGATTGTAATATTAGCGGATAAAATCTCTTCGAAAATCTGAATTGATAACACTTAATATCATTAATAGTAACTAGTTTTATACTAATGGTCCTAACTATCACAAATTAGGGACGGGGATAATAGGGCGTAAATAGCAGTTAATTTTTCACTTTTTTTTTTATTTTTAAGAATATTGTAATGGTTGGTTGAAAAATATAGTGTCAGTACTTTTATTAACACGTGTGATTTTTTGTCGCTTCTGTCAAAAGTTGTTGAGGACAAGAAGGTAGTTGTTAGTATTTAAAAAAGGTGTAATTGACGGGATTTCTGACTCCGGTGATGACTTTTGCCACAGCCATTATTTCCACTCTTAAAAGATTTAGTTTTGACAACTTTTGACATAACAGAGCACCAACAGAAGTGAGCATGAGTCAGAGAGCCGAACTCATGACATTCTACCTACAAAATCTCTCAAGTGGACCCATAGGTTTTTCGGAGTTAAGTACCAATTGATCCAAATCCCTTTTATCGGAGGTAGTAACATTATCTTTATCATAATTTTTAAGACGTGTACAAAGCTCACAACAACTGTTAACTCAGCATAATATCGACTATCCTTTTCATCACCACATAGCTGTAACAAGCGTGATTACCCGCGCGTTGCAGCGGGTCGTTAATTTTTTTGCGTAGTTGCGAGGCATTATTATTATTATTATTATTTATTTTGTANNCAAAACTGGCCCTTGAGGGTGTGTGAGTATATTACACGCATGGTCCTTGTGGGATGACACCGTTAGTCCTTAAAGGACTTAATGGCAGTTGGTTAATGGGTTTGTTGGGCTAAAGGCTGTTATATCATTTGGGCCTAGTAGTGTTTAAAATGGACTTTGGGCTTTTTAAGCCTAAAAGGCTTATAAGGTCTTCATATAATGTTTAAATGGGCTGACCCGGCCCATTAGATGGGTACGGGTGGGCCCATTTAATATTTTTTTGGTTTCGGCTTTGACTTTGACTGTTGACTTTGTCGGGGTTGACTTTGACTTTTTTTACTTTGACTTTGATTTTGACTTTGACTTTTTCACGCTCTTCCATTCCGTGCTCGGTTTTGTCGTTTTTGGCTTCATTTTTCGTCCTTTTTTTGGATATCCGTTTCCTGCACAATATAAGTGAAAACATACAAATATAATGTATTTTTGGTACGTTTTTTGTCATTTAAATCCGGTTTTAATAAGCATATACCAAAATCCCCCATACTAAACTATTGCGTGTCCTCACGTAATGCTATAAGTAAACACTTAAGAAAACTAAGACTCTCTAAGCCCCTCGGGACTATAACCTCGAAAAGTAGCTAAGTGTTCGTCAAGGGGAATGAAAGAATCAATAGCTTCGAAAAGCCCCGTTTTGACCATTTTTTAAATGTATTCACTTATTCCTACACAAATGTTCTTTTTGTTTTTCTCATTTTTTTTGTACTTTTCATATTAAGCAACTAACTAGAACGTTTGATTTTCGTTATTTATATAACTTTTAGGGATCATAGAACAAGATGCATTTTAATCCTAAAATGCCCCCAAAAAGGATAAATTCATCGTTCCTGACTTTTCACTTATTCCAAACCAAGCTTAAAATGAAATCACCGTTAAATATAAGTTAAGATGCTAACACTACTCATATTTGCAACTTGTGAACTTTTCACTCCCGACAATTATTATATATTAGGTGAATGTGCCATTTTGAATTTCAACCATGGATCAACGTTTTGCAAAATTCTATGCTTCACGTTCCACCCAAGAATAATGAGTTTGAAGGCGAGATCATCCCATGTAGCGACTTTCGTCTCGGCACATCCCAACCTTGCGGCTAAGTGACCAGGCTTTTGACACCCCACAGAGACTAGTATCGGGACTCACGGACCTTCGGTTTCAAAAACTCTTAGGTTTCCCGTTTATACATAGCTTATTTAGAAAAACTTAAAATGAAATAGTCTTAGTTCAAAAGCATATTTAAATTTATGAAAAAGAGATTTTCCCTATATTTATTAAATCACATTTACTACACTTAATATAATTATTCATCTTTTAAACTAAGGAAATCTTTGACCTTTTAGAAGGCTGCAACATCGGTTGTGAGCCGGCAAGATGCAGCAAACTTTTATCAGTCTCGGATTATTATTCTTACTATGGGCTTTCTTTAGAAGGCTGCAACATCGGTTGTGAGCCGGCAAGATGCAACAAACTTTTATCAGCCCACAGTTTATTATTATTATTTCCACATTTTTTTATCATATTTTTTTTTACACTTTATATTACCATGATATAGAGAAAATTTCTTTAAAAATAATTTAAGTATAAATTTGAACTAAAATTATTGATATCGACTATACTTCAAAAATTATTTGATTTAAGTTTACTTTTAAAAATAGCAACGTATTAAAAACTAGTCCGGTTGTTAGGAGCTTATGGGCGGATGAAAAAAGCCACAAACTACACTTATTACTCTTAGATTTTCAATTTATATCATTGTTTAAGCATCCATAAATCATAATTAAATCTATAATTTTTAGTCTTCCGCCCATAGATCAGCGAACGCTTAGTCTTTAAAAAGTTACAGGATACAAGCTAGGAGCTCAACTCTTGCCGATCGAAAGTCAAAATCTTATTCTATTCTACCTAGCTAAAGAAACGTCAAAAATTATGGGGGGTGGGGCCCCCCCAAAAAACATTATGTTTATTTTTTGAAATTGTTTGAAATTTCTTTCATTTTTTTAAATTTTGGTGGTAAAACCGGGATTACTGATAAAACAACAACTACAGGCATTAATCAAATCGTTAGGATCCCCCAAGTTGTGTCGTAGATATTGTGTAATAGCGTGGGTTGTGATGCCGCAGTTGAGCGTGTTTAGAGAGACATGATTGTGTCGCTCCTTTTTTATACGTCGTCTATAAGATCTCTACTACGTACTAATCATGTCGACTCATCTGTTTATACGTCTTATTAAGTAGCCGCCTGTAAAGATGTGTTAGTGGTGGTTAAGTTGTGATAATAAGAGTGTGTGATTTGTTGGTAGTTGTATGGATAACGATAACATATCGACTCCCCCTTTTAACGTCTCATGTATAACGATATCATATCGACTCATCTGTTTAACATCTTATGCCTCGATTTCTTGTAGCTTTCCAATCAAATGTTGGCAGTTTGCACTACTCCGTTGAACATCTCGTGTACAACGATAGCATCTCGACTACTCCGTTGAACATCATGTACAACAATAACATCTCAACTACTCCTTTTAACATATCATGTATAATGATACCATCTCAACTCATCCGTTTAACTTCTCATGTATAACGATACCATCGTGACTCATCCATTTAACATCTCTTGTATAAGGATACCATCCCGACTCATCCATTTAACGTCTCATGTATAACGATACCATCTTGACTAATCCATTTAGCTTCTCATATATAATGATAACATATCGACTCATCCGTTTAACTTCTCATGTATAACGATACCATCTTGACTCATCCATTTAACCTCTCATGTATAACGATACCATATCGACTCATCCGTTTAACGTCTCATGTATACCGATATTATATCAACTCATCCGTCTAGCTTCTCATGTATAACGATACCATCTTGACTCATCCGTCTAGCTTCTCATGTATAACGATACCATCTTGACTCATCCCTTTAACATCTCATGTATAATGATACCATCTCGACTCATCCGTTTAAGGTATCATGTATAACGATATCATCTCAAATGACCTGTTCAACATCTCATGTTTAATGATACAATATCGACTCACCCGTTTAACATGTCTTGTATAACGATACCATATAGACTCATCCGTTTAATGTCTCGTGTATAACGATATCATATCGACTCATCCGTTAACATCTCATGTATAACGATAGCATATCGATTCATCCGGTTACCTTCTCATGTATAACGATACCATCTTGACTCATCCGCTTAACATCTCATGTATAATGATACCATATCGACTCATCCTTTTAACGTCTCATGTATACCGATATCATATCGACTCATCCGTTTACATTCTCATGTATAAGGATACCATCTCGACTCATCCATTTAAGGTATCATGTATAACGATATCATCGCGAATCACCTGCTTAACATCTCATGTTTAATGATACAATATCGACTCATCCGTTTAAGGTATCATGTATAACGATATCATATCGACTCATTCGTTTAACATCTCATATTTAATGATACAATAACCACTCATCCGTTTAACATCTCATGTATAATGATACCATATCGACTCATCCTTTTAACGTCTCATGTATACCGATATCATATCGACTCATCCGTTTAACTTCTCATGTATAACGATACCATCTTGACTCATCCATTTAACATCTCATGTATAAGGATACCATCTCGACTCATCCATTTAAGGTATCATGTATAACGATATCATCGCGAATCACCTGCTTAACATCTCATGTTTAATGATACAATATCGACTCATCCGTTTAAGGTATCATGTATAACAATATCATATCGACTCATTCGTTTAACATCTTATATTTAATGATACAATATCCACTCATCCGTTTAACATGTCTTGTATAACGATACCATAACGACTCATTCGTTTAACATCTCATATTTAATGATACAATAACCACTCATCCGTTTAACATGTCTTGTATAACGATACCATAACGACTCATCCGTTTAACGTCTCGTGTATAACGATATCATATCGACTCATCCGTTTAACGTCTCTTGTGTAACGACATCATATCGACTCATCCGTTTAATGTCTCCTATATAACGATATTATCACGACTCAAGATTTAACGTTTTGAACGAACGTTGTTGTGGTTTAACAATGTTCGAATTAGTTACTTTTTTTGTTATTGCGGTATTAGTCTAATTAACGTATAATTATTTTTGTTTAACATTTTGTATTCTTTTCTTTTAATATTTTGTATTCTTTTAATTTACTTAAATTAAATTTATAATATACTTACATTTAAAATGTAAGGTAAAAAAAATAAAAGCGACCTGGTTCGTATAGGTATATGTGGTCGGTAAAGCTTTTGGCACATTTATTTCACGGAAACTTAAATGTACCGCTGAAAATGTTGGGTTAAGTCCATTAAATAGAAACGTACTTTCCAAAATTTACAGTTCTAGTAAACATACTTTTTTAATTACTAATATAGACAATATACTTTCAAATTTTCAAATTTATAGTAAATATCTTTGGCTGATACCGGGTATCACCGGTAAACTTTTAAAAATCACCTTGGGGTTGCCTCCACGAACGCGCCACCTAGGAGCCCTACTCATATTCCAAAGGCGCTACTGAAATTCAAGCGCAGGCCCCCTTCTATTGCATAACCTAAAAAAGCTATAAACAAAGTACCAAAGTGGTTGCGGGAATGATACGCTTTGGTTACCAGCGAACGATTCCAAAGGCGACCAGCTTTCAATACTAGTTGTTACCTTACGCTGCCATTTTTCTAATATTATTGAATAGCATGGCTGGGGGCTAAGATAACTCAGCATTTTTATTTTTTTATTTAACTATTAAGCTTACATGGAATTTCCTATGTGGTTTGTTTGCCTAGTTGAAATTAATTGTCAATCACTATAAATATAACATCTCATTTCGTTGACCACTAGCATTTTCCCCTCAATTTGAGATGAAACCCTAGATCTGAGAAATTTAATTAAACACTTGTTTATTAATTATTGGGTCAATGGGTAAAGTTAGAGGTAATTTTTATCTTGATTAATTATTACCATTTGTTTTTTACGGATTATGAAACCCTTATTTTATAAAACCCTAACCCTAACCCTAATTTTTTTTCCAGATAAAATGTTTATGGTGAATCTTCATCACGATGGAGTATTCATTTGTAACCCTGTTAGGTATGTTTATGGTGAGCTTAAGCATATAATAGATATTAATTTTGAAGGTATGAGCTTTAATGGATTTTCTGTTGGTTGTGAGTCATTTTATATTATCTACGCCTATTAAGCGTTTATTCTATTCTGTTCAATTAAAAGTGAATTGAAAAGAATGGGATTAAGGAACTAAAAAACAGGATAAAGATGTTGAGGATTTCTTAAGGGTAGGCTATGAAAACAAATGGTTTGTGAACTTATATACAGAACACCATGATTATGATGTGTTAGGGTTTTTGACTATTGAGGGTAATGTGAATGATACCCCTTTTGAATCCAGTGATGAGTATGAATCAAGTGATGATGTTGAGGAAATAGATTATGTGGATTTCCATACTAAAGGTGAAGAAAATGTAGTAATTAAGAATCTGAGAACCCAAGACCCATTCTTAAATAAACTGTATAGCAACCATGGTTCATTTAATGGTTTCATTGATGAACCACAACCTGTTGATCAAGAACTAATAGATGACCCTGATGCTGCTAGCATAGAACGTCTATTAAGGTTTAAAAAGAGGTGTGTCATCCCTAAGTGATGACCAACCAATTCCATGGAATGACTTGGAAATGCAATCTCCTGTCTTAGGTATGAGATATGAGCACCCTGAACAATTGAAACTAGCCTTAGCTAATTATGGTGTTGCCAATGGATACCAATTATGGTACATGAGGAATGATTAGAGGTGTATGTTAGTGTACTGTGGTAGGAATGTTGAGGCTGGTAGGTGTGCAGGAATGTATAGCAACAAAAAATATGTAGCAAAAAGGAAACTGTTTGCTGATGATTCACCAAGGTCTGAGAAGAAATCCAACACACCAAAAAAATCACAAACTGGTAAGAAAGCTAAGCCAAAAAAGAAACAAGGAACACCAGTTAAGCAGGGCAGACCTGTTAAGAAAGCAGTTCCAGTTAAGAAAAGTGTATCTTTTAGCCCTACTATAAAAAAAAGTAGTCTTAATAGTGGTGAGGGTAGTAGTAGAGATGCTGGGAAATCACCACAGTCACCAAAATGGACTAAAAGTAAGATTATTTGTGATAAAAAACAGGGTCCTGTATGTGGGTTTAGACTGTGGGCATCTTGGATGACCACAGAGCAATCTTTCCAGATTAAGTCACTACATCCTGAACACAAGTGTTCTAGGAACTACAAGTTAGGATCCTTGGTAACATACAAATGGATTGCACATCAGTTTGCTAAGGAGATAATCAATGACCCATTCATGCCTTATATCAAGCTGAAAGATGCAATAAGGCAAAAGTTTATGATAGATGTGAGTATTGGCCAGTGCAAAAGAGCCAAACAAAGAGCCCTATATGACCATGAAGGGGGGTTAATTGAACATTATGGGAGACTATGGGATTATAGGCAAGCCTTGTTAGAGTCAAACCCTGGCAGTACTTGCAGACTTGATGTGGAAGAAACAGGTTGTGGTAAATCATATTTTAAGAGATTTTACATATGTTTCAAGGGAATGAAAGATGGTTGGTTGGAAGGGTGTAGAAGAGTAATTGGCTTGGATGGTTGCTTCTTAAAGCATACTTGTAGGGGAGAGTTACTTACAGCCATGGGCAGGGATGCCAATAATCAAATGTATCCAATTGCTTGGGCTGTAGTGAGGGTTGAGAACTCAGAAAACTAGGGTTGGTTCTTGGCACTATTACATGATGATTTGAAACTTCAACAAGGCACTGGGTTGACTCTCATATCTGATGGTCACAAGGTTAGTGTAATGTATATCTGAATATCATTTATAAATAAATGATGAATGATACTAATTGAGGTTCTTATCACAGGGTTTACATGATGCTGTTAGAGACTGGTTGCCAAATTCAGAGCACATGAAATGCACCAGACATATATATGCCAACTTCAAGAAGAAGTTCAGTGATATAAGTGGTATATATAACTTCCAAAAAGCTTTCTGGCATGCGCTTCATGTACAGTTCCACATTAATCTATTCTAATAATGGAAGAAATGAAGCAGATAACACAAGAAGCTTATGACTATTTGATAGGGAGAGATCCTAACAGTTAGAGCAGGGCATTCTTTAATTTGACTGTAAAGTGTCTTGCCTTTGAAAATGGGATATGTAAGAGCTATCATAGAGCAATACTTTTGCAGAGACACAAACCCATCATCACCATGCTTGAAGACATAAGGGTGTATTTGATGCAAAGGATAGGTCTTGCATAATCTAGCTGTAAAATTTGGAGATCATATCAACCAATAGTCAGAAGGAAAGCTTGTGTACCTAAAAAGGGAACTAGGCTAGCAGTTGATTGTATTTTTCATGTTAAATTTCATGAATACTTACTGTTTTGGGAAGATCAGAGAACACTAACTGTGTATTACATTAACTTTTTTGTAGAAACTTGACTGTATTTCTAAGTGCTTATCAGCTATTGGAAGTCAGGTGGTGATTCAGCATTTGGAGTTAACCTTGGTGAGAAAACATGTGCATGTAGGTTATGGCAATTAAGTGGTATTCCATGTATCACTGCGTTCTGGATTCATGCATTTGTATAGGGATCAGAGTTGAGGGTGTAGTCAGTAAAGTGTTTATTCACAAGAGTTGGTCAGACATATTCAAAATTCTATTAAACAGTGTAAGTGACAAACTGTGGAAAAGGACTGATAATCATCCTCCTTTACCACCTATTGTGAGGAAAATGCATGGGAGACCAAGGAAGGAATAAATTAAGGCACCATCAGAAAACAACTGACGGGTTAGTAGAGTTGGTAGGGTTATGAGATGTTCTAACTGTCAAGGCATTGGACACAACAAGGCTAGTTGTGACAAAGAACTAGAGTACATAGTTCCTATCCCAGAAGACCACAGGCTAGAACAAGGAAATCTGTATTTGGAACTCATGCATCAGCAAGAGGTCATGGCAGGGGTTCTAGAGGTGGAAGAGGTGCTAGAGGTGGTAGAAATGGTTCTAGAAGAGGTGCTAGAGGTGGAGAAATGGAACTTCTCTAGAGGTCAACAGTTAATTTCAATTTAATTTGTGAATTTATTTTGTTTACACAAAAATTGTACATACATACACTGATACACAAAAATTGGACGCTTTATAGTTAATGGATGAGGATGAGATCAGAGAGAACTTGGAACATGATTATATGCAAGATTTGTTGGATACAGAAGAGGATAAGAGGATACAACAAGATAGGGAATATCAAAAAAAGTTAGATGAAGAGGCTTTTCAAGAAGAAATGGAACAACAACATATGCAAGAACAAATGGATAAGGAAAGAGAAAGACAGAACAAAGAAGAAAGAGAATGGGAGGGACAGAATATGATTATTACTATCTAACAATGGATTGGATGATGAAGCATGATGTTGAGCTTTACAACAAGAAAAGATACCTTAGTCAAGTTTAATGCTTTTACTCAAGAATCTGTCACTAATGATCCATCACATCCAACACAGTCAATAAAAGAGCAAGTAGGTGATGGTCAAGTTACTGCAAGTGCTACAAGTGATGCTGATGTTGCTGCAAGTACACAAGACAAGAACAAAGGTAAATCTATTCAGGAAGGAACCAATTCAAAATCTGCAGCAACACCAAGAAGGAAATCTAAAAGCTAGGCAGAAGAACAGGAAGAACCATTCAGGATCTATGTCAAGAATAGAGGAAGATCAGAGAGGATAGCTAAACTTCAGGAAAATAAACTTCAAATTTGATGCTCAAGGTACTGGTTTCAACACCTGATAAAGCCTTTGAGTGTCTGAATTGAATAATGATGTCTATCCTGTGTTGCTTTTACCAAGTGTGGTCAAGTTGTAATGAAACTTTAATCTTTTGGTGGTCCTGTACTGTATGCAGTCTATGATACTTTAATCTTTTGGTGGTCCTAGAACTTATGATAAACAATGAAACTTCACCCCACATGTTTTGGTAATGCAACTTGTTTATTCATTTGTTTTAGATTATTGTCTGTTTGACTGTATTGGTAATGCAATCTTTGGTTACTTTTTATTATTTTTTGTCTGTTATGACTGTAAGGTTGTATGTTACCCTTTACACCAAATACACAAACAAATGTTACCCTGTAATGGTTGTCTATTGCACAAATATACAAGCTATACACAACACACAAATACCAAAATTTGATGTAATTCATTGATTCATCATATGATACATATATAGAACATTAAAACAGTTTATAACAACACCACTTACATCAACAATTCTAGTTACTACAACCTACAACACTTGTACCCTACATTCATCACCATAACATAACTGTTAATTTGCTATCACATCTATGTCATTGCAAACCTAGAACCACACATATGGCAAAATGCAGAAAAGTGGTTTAAAAAAGTCAAACTGGCTTCACATCTCCTCAGCTGAGCACCATTTTCAAATAGTTCACCTTCAAGCTCTTCAATCCTTGCTTGACGGTTAATCTCATTATGCAACAAATTCCTGTGATTAGGGTTTAAGATGATGTACATCTCATACAAATGCATCATGTACCAATCATGATCAATCTCAGGATCATACCATTCCCAATAGCCACACTTCTTCTTGCCCGGTTTAGAACGATTAGCGCATACAGCAAATCTCCTTGATGGATTTATTGGGGTCCATGATGTTAACACCCTTAGTGGAAGACCACATCTACATGTTTCTTCAGCAAGAAAGGAAGACATACTCGAATTGGGTTTTGATTTGATTAGGGTTTTTATTTGGTGATGAAGATATGTTTTTGATTTGGGGATTTGATTAGGATTTTTATCTGCTTCTGAATGTTTTTGATGTTATATAATAACTTAAGGGTCGGGTCAAACAATGGGTATACTACCAACGGTAAGAAATTAATATCCAGGTGTGAAAAAGAAAAAATTAAAAAATATTACGTGTCGTTTTTTAATGACGTGGAAATCATTCCGGTAATATTAGTAATATTGTCCCAAAACAACAAGTTATACTGTCTATAATAGTAATAAAACAAGTGCGTTTACTAGAACTGTAAATTTTGGAAAGTACGTTTCTATTTAATGGACTTAACCCTTAAAGATTTAAACTAAAAACGATAACGAGATCCTAAACCT
>BQNB010040396.1:0-42251 GCA_026074375.1 Tanacetum coccineum
ACCCGTTTTCCCCTGCTGACCTGTTTACCCCAGCTGACATGTTTGACCCTACTGACCCGTTTGCCCTGGCTGCTCTATTTGAACCACCAGACCTACTCAGGAGTTGATCCAACGGCTTCGTCCCTTTCATAGCATGGGTGTGAGTAAAGAGCTCAGTGGACGTATGGGACGCTCATGTTTGATTTCCTGTATGTTGCATTAAAGGTATTTCTATCACTCACATATTGAAATATCATAAAGTACAAGAGATTTTAAAGATATATTACCAAGTATTTTCTGGTTGAGTTAAAGCTCCGAGACCCACAAGTATGATGTCCACCAATTGACGTGTTTCTGTTTTTCTTGTTTTGTTTTGATTTACCTTTCCAATCATCCTTATTCTAAACATTGTTTAGTAGTGGTAGCCAACAATCTTGTTTCATCCAAGTTGGGTTATCTTGATATCAATTCAAGTCTAAAAACTTAAACAAGCCATAAAATCAAGTTGATGGATGTAACAAAAGTTTTTACTGTATAAATTTAAACTAAAACATAGGCTGACACAATAAGTTATTCAGATTTTCTCTTAATTTCGTCATTGTGTTATCTCTCATTTGTTAATTTTTTCCAATAGATAGCTAGTTTCTTATAAACAGATTAGATTATATACTTAGAGCATCTCTAATGCATTGACCAAAAGTTTTTCACTATTTCGATAAGTTTTTGGAAATCTTTTTAGCATTGCACATGATAACTTTATAAACCACTTGAAGCAATAGCTTGGCAAACCTCAAGTGATTGGAGCTCAGTGGATATTTGTATTTTATTCAAAACTTAACTTTTACTTCCACTTTTGATGGCAATGTTAGTCATGAAAAGCGTCGGTAAAAGCTTTGTGCATTAGAGTTGTTAGTTTTTGATGAGTTAGAGTTAATGAAAAGAAAGATGCGGCAACAAAAAAAAAAGCTATTGAACTTTTTACCGTTGTAGTTACTCTTAAAAACTCTCTTGAATTTTGTGTAACAATATAAATATATAATGGACTTACTCTTCAACAAGTAAGAAACACGAAACAACACTAAAGTGAAAAGTGTGTCACACTTTTCAAATAGATGCTGAAAACACCAATGTCAAATAAAGTTAATTATCATTACATTTAGTTGATTGTTTGTATCGGTAAATCAAATACAAGTACTTGATTCTGGCCGTAAACGAATCAGACGAATATGGACGAAGTTTTATTCATGTGCGTTTATTTAATTTTAAGCGGACAAGTAAACGGACAAATTTTCTTGTTCATGTTCGGTTATTAAGAAAATACGGTTGTTCATGTTCGTTCATTAAGCTCTAAATGAACATAAACGAACGGACATATATGAACATAGACTAATAAACATAAGAACCAGGGTTCGTGCTCGTGTAACATATACTCCAAGGAAATTACAATAACAAGTTTTTATTTTTTACTTATATACGCTGTAAACGTTCTATAAGATATGACCACGAACTTAAACAAAAATATAAACAAGTAATACCTACGAAATGACCACGAAGCTCTTGATTCGGGCTCTCCCAACCACCATACGCAACACCAGGAGTCGGCAAACCAGCAGTTTTCCTAAAACTCCAAACCAAATTATCACCATCCAACATCATCAAATACTCCAAATTTGTTTGTTGAGCTTGTCCATGAATAGAATCACTATCCAATCTCACATCACCTAAGAACACTTCATTCAAAAAACTCCCCGAATCTCGAACCTTATTACCACTACCACCATTACTCTTCATTTGTCTATACATCATCATCCAACTAAACTCATCTTCTTGATCCGTTGTTCTTCGAAGACTTTTTGGGTGCGACAATTTGGTTATGTGATGTGTTGTTAAAATAAAGTAATTTTAAAAGTATATAATAAAACGATACGCTATATGAGCGGAAACAAATATATGGACGTTAACGAACCTATAATCGGATGTTCACGAACATAAACGAACAGACAAAACTTTTGTTCATATTCGTTCATTTAACTAAATAAACGTAAAATTTTGTTCATTTCCGTTCATTTAATAAATAAATGAACATAACGAACTTTTTATCGAACGTTTCAATCAAATATTTCCTGAACGTACCCTTGCTTGATACAAACAATATAATCGAGTTACTCTTGAACAAGTAAAAACACAAAACAACACTAAAGTCAAAAGTGTATCTGACTTTGGCATATCAGAAGTAAAAAACAAATAAAGAGTACTTTAATATAATGTTGAGATACATAACCAACAAATCAGAGTGGCGCAGCGGAAGCGTGGTGGGCCCATAACCCACAGGTCCCAGGATCGAAACCTGGCTCTGATATTAAAGAGTGGCTTCCAATTTGCACCAATTTTTTTAATCTGATATAAGCTTTTTGATTTCTCGATATATATTCGTATTGAACTCATTACAGCAACTTAAATGATTCTTTTTCGTTCTTGGAGGAATATACGGTACTCACGATATGTTGTAATGCAGACCTTCATGTTGCAGTTTTCGTGTACACGCATTTGCTACTCTAGTACCATTATACGAAGATGATCATAATAATAAGAACAAACACAGTGTACATTGATAGCGTTTATGTATATACCACACGAGATGACGAGGATAAACAATTTAAGACCTATGATGTTACATCCCGGTCCATTTTCATATACTACTAGAAGGTTATTTATTTTATATAATGTGTCGAATACTAGTATACTAGTTCAACGGACATGCTTTAAGAGTGAACATTGAAGTAAACTGTATAATGTTCGTCTCTCAAACTAAACAAAGGCTGCAGAAGATAATTCATTTTCAACCCTTTGGCGATGAAACTGATAGGATCATAACGACTAACTCCCTGATAGGCCTTGAAACTCGTTGATGTCATAAACGTGGAATCCTTTTCATCACAACTCAGCTTCACTGATCCGTTAGAATTGTATACAAAACAGCCCTTTTGGTTTTCAGCCTCTATTCTAACCGTCCCATCATTAGCCTCAACTAAACGGAACAAAGCATTGTCGTGATTGGATGAATCGCTGATTTCAAGAGTTTTTTCTTTTCCTTGATGCACAAGTAACATGCCCGGAAGGCTGTATGGCTCTAGCATTATTGCTTCACCAATTGCGTCTTTATGTGATGGTACACGAGTTGATATTGATGAGTTTGTAATGATTCTAAATGTTGAGATAACGGAATCACTATCTCCGGGGTTAGGGAAGTTTACCATTGTGATGGTATTGTTTTTGTGTGCTAGCGCAAAGAGTGATTTGTCGGTTTCTTGTGAAAAGGAAACTAAATAGGCATTGTATTCGGATGGAATTGGAGTGATCCAGTTTGTAAGGGGACCCGAGTCTGGTTTTAGGTCAGATTCACCGGTGGTTAAACCAACGAGTAGATAAGGACCGTATAAGATTGCATGTAGAGAAGCGTAATCAGACCTATCATCTGAAAACAAGAATGACATATTCGTCACCCTTTTAGTAAAAAAAAAATATTACTAAGGGGGTGTTTGGGATTGCTTATCTGAAACTGCTTATTTGATTTTTAAGCAGATAAGCACATGTAAATACGCAATCCGAAACACTCTCTAAATGAGTAACTTTATCAGTTGTTTCAAGACTCGCAGACTATAGATAGAGAAAATAGTACCTTGAATGGCTTCCATTCTGAGAGTTATCGGCATTTCAAGGGTAATAACATCGGAAGAACTCCATTTTTTGGTGACCGATAGGAAATTACCTATATTACGAGAAATGTGAATCTTGATACCTAGAAGATAAATTTTACTTGTTACTGAAATAATTCATACCTGCAGATGTTAGAGGAATACTCTGGCCATTTAACGTCGCTTTTGCATTTGATGTTGTCCAAAATGGCATTCTAAAATTCATAGTAGACGACACTCCTTCCTGCATAAACAAGTAGACGACACTAATGTGTTATGTGTGGAAATGTTGTTGTTCATAAACTCTGTCGACTAGTAGGAATTTTTTACCTTCTTTGAGGAGATTTGTGTTGTCACTAGAAGGCGAGGATCCCACGACACAACAGGAGTTACTTTTTGATTAACTGAAATCTGTCCCAATTTCCAATTAAGTGTGCTTGATATGTACTGAATGATGTAAAGTGCCGGATCTTTTCCAGCTTGTTCAAAGTAGATCGAATCACCTAATTTTGAGAACGACTCGATCCCTAAAAAAGTTGATCAAAGACAGAAAAAGTGTATAAATGTCAAATGTTTATTTTTCGCTAAAGTATAAGATTTCATATGTCTACACTACACCAACCTGTTCCGTAACAGCACCAAAAATCATTAAACTGTGATCCCCATTTACGGTATCCAGTAGCTTTTGACATTCCAGGACCTAGCGGCAACATGTATATCATAACTCCTGGCTCTTTTCCTCTTTGAATGCTTAGGACACCGTTAGTTAATGCTCGTTCATAATAATCTGCATATGCCATTTCTTTCGTCCATCTAAACAAATTCCTAGAGACCTATAAAAAAGCAATTATAAATTCATTGATAAACTATATGTGACAATGAAAAATATACTCGTAATATATTATCGGTATACCTTTAGCATGTTATAAGTGGTACATGATTCTTCATTCTCCGTCTGTAAGGTTGTTGCTAGTCTTTTTGGTTCGGACCTGATAAGACCAACCGCCAGTTCATTACATTTATCTAATATTGCAGAAAAACTAATGATCATATACTATGCATACCAGAACTCGCCAACGGATGTTCCTCCCGTAGCATAACTGTGTGAAGAGTTTATAGTTTCCATGAAGAATGTACCAATTTCCTGAAAAAGCAATTCTGTAAGCAATAACGTATGTATAGCGGCCCAATGCATAAGGTACCGACTCATACCTTATAAAGAGGATCGCCAGTAACTTCATACCGCCTTTGAGCTCCAACTACAATTGGAATATGTGTGTTGGCATGAAAACCAGATAGCTCATCGGCCTACAAGTAAAACTTTTTTTTCTGAACTCACAAACAATATATACTCGTATTATTCTAAAAGAATCATAAATATGTATCACTTACCTTTATAGCCAACAGTCCGAGAAAGCAAGGCTTATCAAAGAGATGAGCCAACAATAAATGATTTGCATCATCCTAGTAACAACAAAAATCTGTGATTATTTGATTTATGACGACAACATGGCATATGCAGAAATATAAGCAAAAGGCGTAACAATAATTTTAACATACTGTTATGGTGTACAGCCGATACATGACATCATTCATTCCACCTGTTTCTTCATTTAAAGATTTCCAATGTCTCTCAATAGTGTACTTTGCAATCACATTTTGTACGCGTTTGTAGAAATAATCTGCCATCTGAGTGACCATTTTTAGAGCTTGATCGTTTCCTGCAAAAACATATTGATCCACTAGACCCGCCATTATCTGCCCATTACAAAACATGACGATCAAATTGATAGAAAAAAAATATACTAAGCAGAAATTCTTAAGAAATGGTGAAGTTTTTTTACCTTATGGATCGTGTAATATGGGGCCCAAACTGGTTTAACGGCTTCAAAACGATCAAAGAACTCAGATGGGAAAGCAGAGAGGTACCCTGTGGCCATCTTTTCTTGACACTCACCGAGTGCAGATACCACTGCAGTCATTTTCTTTTTGAGAGCGTCATTGCCTGTGCTCGCCCACATCAGAGCTGTGGCACTCAAGTAATGCCCTATGAATTTCAAGAAAAATATGTTACGTTGATGGAATTTCAATATCAGAACAAGACTCTTAAACGAAACAGTCCAATCAAGTTATGTTACCATATCAGATTTCCGTATCAAATTTTTTTAAACTAAGATCTTTAAGGCTAAAAATATCTACAATTTTACAGCGGTCTACAAAGTAGAAATCAGATCAAGTTGTGGACCAAATCATTAATGTTTCTCGAGTCAGCCAGGATCCATGGTATGCACTATCATAACAAACTTTTCCTGAAATGCACAACAATAACAACATTTTCGGTTCTTTTTACTCTACAAATCTTTTTCCGGGTACACATGTGCATAACCAAGTTTCCATATCGGACCCTAACAAACCATGTGGATCGAGTAACACTCAGGGAGTACACAACCCTACAAAGTACAAAATGATAAATTTCTTCAGGGTATACACATGCATATCAAGTTGTGGATCAAACTCATCACGATATTCCCCCGAACCAGTGTCCAGGAGTTTCAACCAGGGTTCGTGCTCGTGTAACATATACTCCAAGGAAATTACAATAACAAGTTTTTATTTTTTACTTATATACGCTGTAAACGTTCTATAAGATATGACCACGAACTTAAACAAAAATATAAACAAGTAATACCTACGAAATGACCACGAAGCTCTTGATTCGGGCTCTCCCAACCACCATACGCAACACCAGGAGTCGGCAAACCAGCAGTTTTCCTAAAACTCCAAACCAAATTATCACCATCCAACATCATCAAATACTCCAAATTTGTTTGTTGAGCTTGTCCATGAATAGAATCACTATCCAATCTCACATCACCTAAGAACACTTCATTCAAAAAACTCCCCGAATCTCGAACCTTATTACCACTACCACCATTACTCTTCATTTGTCTATACATCATCATCCAACTAAACTCATCTTCTTGTTTCAACACTTTCCTAGGAAGCAAACTAGCCCATGCTGAGTCATCAGTTGGTGTCAAATGATCATGATCATGAGAAGACAACTTCAACACTTCTTGTCTCAATGTTTTATTCTTCGAATTCAATAATTCGTAACGATAAGTATGCGACGAAAGCTCCGTTGGTGTGTTAGTACATTCCTTACTCTTAACACAATTACAAAACAATACCATAACAACAAAAACAACTAATATTTTCATATTTTCTTGATGAACTATCAAGTATATATCAACACTTATGATCAAAATGAACTAGAACACCTACTTTATAACCACTTAAAACAAGAAATTGTGTAAGCCTGTGAAGTCTTGTGAAAGCCAATAATAATATGTCACATGTTGCAACAAAAATGGCAATCCATTGCAAAACAAGGTATGTAAAAATGATTGCAAGTGATGAATGAATACTAAGAGTTTAAGTAATTCCTAGATGGGAAATAATTATATATAAAGCTAAATAATGTCGTATAAGATAAGAAAATGTTATGAAAAATTATTGATGAAGATAAAATGTAAGTTAAGCAAGAACAACAAGACATGGGAAACTCACGGATGGAATGTCTTTTTCTATGGAGTCAAGTTAGTATAAGACACAAAAAAGAATGAGTAAATTGCAAAAATCGTCCTTGCTGTATCTCCATATTGCAAGTTCAGTCTATACCTTTTCGAAAGTGAAGGTGTCGTCCTGATAAGCAGGGCCGTCTTTAGAGAAGTGCAAGAGGTGCGATTGCACATGATCACCGCTTCACGAGCGTCACCAAATTTCATGCACTTCTATTATATATAAACACACGATATCGTCTTAGAAGTTGATATCGTATTTGACTTACTCATAAGCTGCCTTCGCCCTTGACTATTCATACATATGTATATTATGTATGTGCTTAAGGGCCTCTTTGTGGTAATGGCACGGGGCCACTAAAATTCATGAGACGGCCATGCTGATGAGAAACTATTAGTGTTGATATCGTCTTTGACCGAAAGTCAAATGACCAAAATACCCTAAAGTGAAAGACTTCTCGCTGAAGTCAATGGCGCATTTTAGTCATTTCATTTTGAGGCATGGATAAATTTGCACCAAAGGTTTCTTACAAAAACGAAGCCTGCATTTTTGAAAAATAAAAACTGCACATGCAATTTGAACATACTACAGGGATGATTATTGCAATTTACTCAAAAAATTATAAAATAAAAGGATTCCATATGTTATGTGATACCATAAAGACAGAACAATTAGGTTATTGTGATAATATTAGAATTATGGTATTGGTTTGCTACTCAAGTTTTTTTTTTCTTTTTGTTCACTTTTACAGAGCACTCATGCATTGAAATAAGGTGATCTGATATGAAACTATTTAGCTTTTTCTTTTCTTTAAAGATGGTTAATGGGTTGAGAATATTCTATTGGTCAATGTAATACTTATTGTTGTTTTAAAATGATAAAGGCAAAGAAAAAACATGTGAATGATAGAATGCTCCTAAAAAACTGACAATTTAGTTTAACTTATAGCATGCTCATACCTAGATCTTTGGCTCGGTTCGATAACTTTAAGACTAACCTCTAGCTCGAATAAAAAAGGTTAATAAGTTAGTTCTTGCCACACTATGATGATTTTAGACCGAGTTTGCTCTCGGCCTGAGAAAGATGATTGATTAGACTTAACTATTGTTAAAACCGGAGATGAAGCTATAGATGGAGATGAAGGAGATTATGAAAAGAGATTATTATTATAAGTTGGGTTTTAGCCGTACAATAGCAACGTACTTTCTGTATTGTTTCGTTTTTGTACGTGAACTTTTTTTTGTTCCACTTAATGTAACGAACTTTCAAGTTTTGTGTTAATTTGCAACATCAAACTTGTTTTACCGGAACCAGCTATATTTTTGTTCCACTTAACGATCGTTTGCAACGTTAGACTTTTTAGCCAATGAACGTTTGCAACGTTAGTCCTTTATACTAACGGTTGTTTTTTTTTTTTAATTATTTTTTCAATTTAAACACGTTTTAATATACACATTTTTATACAAATATTTTTATACAAGCATTTTTATACACACGTTTTTATACACACATTTTTATACACACGTTTTTATACACACATTTTTATACACGTTTTTATACAAATATTTATAAACACATATTTTTATACACATTTTTTATACACATTTTTATACACATATTTTTATACACATTTTTATACACGTTTATATACACATATTTTTAAACACATATTTTATATACATTTTTATACATATTTTTATACACGTATTTTTACACACGTTTTTATACATATTTTTATACACATATTTTTATACACATATTTTTATACGCGTTTTTATACACGTTTTCATACACATTTTTATACACGTTATTATACACACATTTTTATACACATTTTATATATACATTTTTATACACATATTTTTATACACATTTTTATACAGGTTTTTATACACACATTTTATACACATTTTTATATACATTTTTATACAGGTTTTTATGCACACATTTTATACACATTTTATATACATTTTTTTAATGTTCCATTTTATATACATGTTTTTAATGTTCCATTTTATATACATTTTTGTACACATTTTTATACACGTTTTTATGCACACGTTTTTATATACGTGTATAATAGTACGTGTAAAAATATTTGTATAAAAAATGTGTGATATTAAATAACTATGTGTAAATATGTATGCATAAAATCGTGTTATCAAGTTCACGTACCAAAACGGAACATTAGAAAAAAGTTCACGTATCAAAACGGAACATTAGAAAAAAGTTCACGTACCAAAACGGAACATTAGAAAAAAGTTCACGTACCAAAACGGAACATTAGAGAAAGTATTAAACATATAGGCTTTTTTCCGGTTTTATAACTTTTTTCCCGGTTGCCAGTCAAGGTTGGTGCAAATTAACACAAAACTTGAAAGTTCGTTACATTAAGTGGAACAAAAAAAAGTTCACGTACCAAAGCGGAACATTTGAGAAAGTACGTTGCTATTGTACGGCTAAAACCCTAAAAATTACATGAAGTAGCATTTGATTTCAAGGGATTATGAAAGATTTTTTTTATAATCTCATATAAGTTCATTTGACAAAGAAAGCTTATATTTTAAATAGCATACTTTTTCAAAAAAAAAAAGAGATAATTACTTGAAAATGTATCATACTTGTCACTTTTTGTTATTGCGTGTATTAAACTTATTTTTTTTCTTTTGTGTGTACTGAACTTTCAAATTTCGACCTTTGTGTGTATTTTGTCACTATTTTGCCATGTAAAATGACTATTTTACCCTTTGAATTTTGAAAAAAGTAAGGGTAAAATTGTCACAAATACACACAAAGGTCGAAATTTGAAAGTTCAGTACACACAATAAGAAAAAAGAAAGTTAAGTACACACAATAACAAAAAGTGGCAAGTATGATACATTTTCAAACAATTAACCCAAAAAATAAACATAATCTCTCCATAATCTTTGGTGTTAAACATCCCTTTAGTGTCGGTTAATAAAACTTATCTTATATTTACTACTTATTAAGAGTGTACTGTATGTGCATTCTTGGAATTTTAAATTTGAAACTTAAATTTATGTAGTTTGCCACTTTGCCTAAATTATCTTTAAGTACCTAATGCACTTTAAACTTGATTAATTTGAAACTTGACATTTTTGAAAAACACAAAGTATATTAATTTTAAAAAATACACGTTTTGTATTTTAAAATACACACGCTTTGCATTAAAGATCGAACAAAAATCACGATTTTACAAGTATAATTATTTGCCGCTACATATCGTCGCTTTACGTATCCGTCTAGTGTTTTTTTAAAAGAGAAACATTGTATATGATATGGTTTATGGAGATACTCTTACATACATCTTGGGTCCCTTACAATAAATACTTGGAATTGAACATTCTTTTTTATCAAGATCTTTATTTAATTTGACTATTTATTCTCTGTTGGATGTTTTTTTATAAAAGTAGTCTTTTTACTTTTTTTTTTCTAAAGAGTAATGCTATTTAGATCGATAACACATACTTAAATATATGCCTAATGCATAAATTATTTGTAAATTTTGCATTATGCATTTTCTCTTTCTAAATTTCTACCAATCATTTTTCTGAAATCAACCAATCAAATCATTAGGTACATTTGTAGACATGATTAGTAGGCACAACAATCATTTTTCTTTTCGTAAAATAAATGTATGGTTTGTCTACATTTTGCCTTTCTCGTATCTTACTCCGTTTAAGTTAAGCATGTTGTTGTTGTCATCGTCCTAAAATAGGATTTCAACAGAATGATACATCAATTTGGTTATCTTATCGTGTTTCTTTAAAGGACTTTTTGCTTCAAAAGGTTGTACAACAAATAAAGCATGAACCCATATCATAGCTTAAACGAACATCTAGTCGAAAACGGATTGCCTCCAAGCAAGATAGCTGAGTAACTACATCAAGACCATAAGAAATTATACTATTTGTTGTACCACGATTCCAACCACATCCATGGAACTAAGTTGGGTACGCGGTAATGTCTCGTTTCTGAATCTCGTTATAGCAAACTCGTCTTGATCTTGTGTCACGTATTAAGCAAACACATAGTTACTATACCGAAACACATGAGGTACCTATATATGCCTTTATCCTCCATAATTCACAAGGACCATACAAGTTTCTAATAAATGACATAGGTGGGAGGGAAAGCAACCAATTGATATTAACACAAGAAATGCAATCTTTATAGATATTTAAAAACAAGCCCCACAACTCCAATAATTATGTTATTAGCCATTCAAGTCTCTTTCCTAATTGATAATATCAAGCTCAAGATTCCCACTTGTTTGGGGAATTTCATATTGGCAGATGTCACCACATTTAATTGTGTTTTGTTAGCCTTAACAATTGTTTTGTCCCATCCGTTAAGGAAGGTACTTGCGGTTTTTTTACAAAATTGAAAAAATCGCGAATCGGTAATGAGGCGATCGATTTTTTTTAGTTTGTAATTGGTTTAGGCGGGATTAATCGGTGATTAATCGGATTGACATTTCCGGCAAGTTTTAGGTATGAAAAATGATTTTTATGTCTAATTAGCAAGCCTAATTGTATGTCTAATGATTTGATAGGTGGATTTAAAAAAGTGATTGGTGAGAATTTAAAGAGAGAACATGCATATTACAATTGTACAAGTGATTTACGCATTAGACATGTATTTAGACATTGATTGTACGCATAAATAACATTACTCTTTAGGTATTTTCAGCGAGTTTTGAGCATTCCTGATAAGATTTTTCTTACAAAAGAATTTGTGATAGATATAAACAGCGACTATAAGTGATTAAAACAAGGTTACAACGAGTTTTGCGTATTTCTGGCAAGATTTTCATATTTTCGACAAGTTTGACCGCGGTTGACCGCCATTTACAACTATTGACCACCGTTGATCACGGTTGACCGGTTTAAACAAATCAAAAAAGTTGGTGGCCGATTTGTGTTTAGACGGTGACTAATCGACCTTATAGGCCTTTCTTAGCAACATTGGTTTTTATGTGAAATTTAATAAAACATATAACACTACTCATTTCGCTTTAGGAAATTGTCTCAAAACAAAAAATACACAATTAAAAAAATATTTAAGACTTACCCTTTTTACAAAATTATGAAAATTTTAAACTTATACATTATAACTCTATATTAGATTTATAATCGTAGACTCAACCCATGTAGGCTATGTTTGGCACATGGTTTATGGGGGCTTATTGAAGCTTAAGCTTTTAAATTAATTCGGCTTATAAAATAAGCATTATTTGTCACACATGCTTATGAATCTTCTATAAGCCACAAGCTATTATAAGCTCAAACCTATAGAAAATGGCTTATGATGGCTTATAGCTAGTCAAATTACGTAAATATCTTCAAAATATAATGGATTATCACGCAAAAGCTGAAAATATATGTGAATTTAATTTGATGTATTTTCGAGATTTTATATTAATAAACTTCAGTTTCAACTAATTCTCCAGACAGCTTTACGAAAGTATAAGCTTCAGTTTTCGGATTATAATATAAGCTTCAGCCTTATCTCCAGCTCTAGCCCCAGCCTTAACCCCAGCCAATTGCACCAAACATATCCAAGGGTATTTAAAATATGTTTAATGTCTCTATAAGAAATTTTATTCAACTCTGTTTATTTTATGTTTGGGACAGTTAACTTGCCACATCCCGATAATAACCTGACAACCCAATCAGATTCAACCCGACCTGTTTTGACCCGAAACCTGATAACCTGAAGTCGTGTTAGGGTCAATATTTGGGACACCAAAACCCGATTCAACCCGCCACGACCAACCCGATAACCCGATAACCCGACAACCCGACCCGATAACACCCCTAGCGGTGTACGCCCTAACATCTACCTTAACCATCCTAAAACAGTTGACCCCAATGACACGATAATAATAAATGCTACTACCATAAAATAGTAAAAGAAATGATGTCCTAGTACATAACTAAATGGCGTTGTAGTCAACATAGCTCCTAAAAGATAAGCAACAAACAAGAAGAATGCAGCTGCCCACGGGTTTAGAAGCCTCTTTCATCTAAACTGCTATGTTGCAGTAAGTCTAACTGCGACCTTATCGACACATATCTCCCATAGCCATGGTCGTCGCTCCATATATGATCCCAGTAAAGTAGGACACGCTTCCTTTCTCGAAGATATTATTAAATGTAGAGGGAAAAGTGTTATCTAAAATAATTGAAGCTTATGCTAACAGGCCATTAATGGCTTCAAGCATAGCTGCTCGAAGCCAATGGGGTCGTTTCAAGTTGGTGAAACAATCAACATTGGCTTATAGTGCACGGTCTGTTTCATGAGCTTATGCTTCCGCTTCAACTTCAACTTCTTTAATTTCATGATGAGGGACTGTCTTTTACGCAGGTTGTGAGCTAACATCTGGAGCAACAACCTGCTGTGCCTCATCAACCAAGGCATCTTGGGTCTAAAGTGAAGCATCTTGGTCTGTTGGGCCAGTCCAAACCACAGTTAGGGGAGCTTGTTGAGCTGCAACAATAGAGGTGGGTACATTGATAGTAATCGGCCCTGCGGAAATAACTATATGATAAGGTGATGATGGTGGTGGAGCAAGGTCGTCTCGTATCTTTTGGAGGCCTGAAGCAAAAATATGATCTCGGAATTTCATATATCTACAGTTTCGGATAATGGTTTTATGTATCCGAATATCCAAAATTGGGTATCTAAATGTGTAGAATTTTTGTAAAACTTATATATGAGTTCTAAAGTGACAATTTATATATCCGCATTTTTAAATCAATTCCAATTAAATTTCGGATATCCGAACATGTATACTTTTGAACACCCCTAATTGTAGTATTTTCTTTTTATGTCATATAAATCACGTTTTGTATTTTTTATTTCATTCATATTAGCAAGTATTTACGATTTATATCATATACATCAAAGATCTTAGAAAGTCAGAGATAAAATAGGAATTTATAGATTAAACATATATAAATTAGGGTTGTATTCGTATTTGATCATACTTATAAATTAGGGAAAATAAGTATTATTTCTATTTCGTTCTCAATTTAATAAAAATAAACAGTAGTGAGAATCGAACCCTCGCCTATGATGTGTCTTACTTGTACTGCAAATCCCGACTTCGCCCTTGACAATTACATAGCCAATAGTAATAGCTATTACAACCCACCCACCAATGACATACCGGATGATAAACCTAAATATCGGTGTCCTCCCTAACATCACCTCTAACCATCCAAAAACATCTGACCCCAATGACAAGATAATAACAAATGCTACTACCCTAAAATAGTGAACAAAATATGATGTCCTATTACATAAATAAATTGTGTTGTAGTCAGCATAGCTCCTAGAAGATAAGCCACAAACAAAAAGAATGTAGCTGCCCACCTGTGTGGGAAGCCTCATTCATCCAAACCGCTTTGTTGTTGCACGTCTAATTGCGACCTTATCGACACATACTCTCTCATGTCCATAGTCGCCGCTCCATATATGATCCCTGTAAAGTAGGACAAATTTTCTTTCTCGGAGATATTGTTAAATGTCAAGGGAAAAGTATTGTCTAAAATCATCGAAGCTGGTGCTAACATGCCATTAACGGCTCCAAGCATAGTCGCTCGAAGCCAATGGGATCGTTTCAATTTGGTGAAATAATTAGCATTGGATTCTGGTGCATGGTTCGTTCCAAGAGCTTTGATTTCGGCTTTAGCTTTAACTTCTTTAATTTCGTAATGAGGGACTGTCTAGTGGGCGGGTTGTTAGCTAAGAGCTGGGGCAGCAGCCTGCTGTGCCTCATCAACCAAGGCATCTTGGGTATGAACTGAAGCGTCTTGATCTGTTGGGCCGATCCAAACCACATTGGGGGAGCTTGTTGAGCTGCAACAATGGTGGTGGGTACATTGATAGTAATCGGCCCTACGGAAATAAGTACATGATAAATGACGATGGTAATGCAGCAAGGCTATCTCGTGTCTTTTGGAGGCCTGAAGCGAAAATATGATTTAGGAATTTCATATATCTAAAGTTTCGGATAATGCTTTTATGTATCCGAATATCTAAAATTAGGTATCCAAATGTTTTGATTTTTGTAAAACTTATATATGAGTTCCAAAGTGACCATTCATATATACGCATTTTTGAATCAATTCTAATCAAATTTACGAATATCCGAATATGTATATTTTTTAACACCCATAATTGTAGACTTTTCCTTTTAAGTCATTTAGGTCACGTCTTGCATTTTTTATTTCATTCATAATATCAAGATCTACGAGTTATATTATATACTTCAAAAAATCTTAGAAAGTCAGAGATAAAATAGGAATTTATGGATTAAACATATATAAATTAGGGTCGTATTCATATTTCATCATACTTATAAATTGGGGAAAACAATTATTATTTCTATTTCGTTCTCAATTTAATAAAAATCAATGATAGTGACGATCGAACCCTCCCCTATTGTAAATCCCGACGCCGCCCCTAGCCATTACATAGCTAATAGTAACAGCTTTAACAATCCATCCACCAACGACATGCCGAATGATATACCTAAATACCGGTGCCCGCCCTAATCTTCCCTAACCATCCTAAAACAGTTGAACCCAATGACACGATAATAAAAATGTTACTACCCTAAAATAGTAAAAAAATGATGTCCAAGTACATAACTATATGGTGTTCTAGTCAGCAGAGCTCCTAAAAGATAAGCCACAAACAAGAAGAATGCAGTTGCTCACGGGTTTGAGGAGCCTCTTTTGTCCAAACTGCTTCTTTGTTGCACGTCTAACTGCGACCTTATCAACACATACTCTCCCATTGCCATGGTCGCCGCTCCAGATATGATCCTAGTAAAGTAGAACAAGCTTTCTTTCTCAAAAATATTGTAAATGTCGAGGGAAAAGTATTGTCTAAAATCATCAAAGGTGGTGCTAACATGTCGTTAATGGCTCCAAGTACAGCCGCTCGAAACCAATGGGACCGTTTCAAGTTTGTGAAACAATCAACATTGCCTTCTGGTGCACGGTCCTTTCCATGAGCTTCAGCTTCGACTTTAACTTCAACTTCTTCAGTTTCGTGATGAGGGACTGTCTCTTGGGCGGGTTGCGAGCTGAGAGCTAGGGAAGCAGCCTTTTGTGCCTCATCAACTAAGGCATATTGGGTCTGAACCGAAGCATCATGGTATGTTTAGCCGGTCCAAACCACAGTTGAGGGGAGCTTGTTGAGCTGCAATGGAGGCATGTACATTGATAGTAATCGACCCTACTGAAATAACGATATGATCAGCTGATGGTGGTGCAACAAGGCTGACTCATTTCTTTTAGAGGCCTAAAGTGAAAATATGATGTAGTAATTTCGGATATCTAAAGTTTCGGATAATGTATGATGTATCCGAATATCTAAAATTAGGTATCCAAATGTTTTGAATTTTTAAAAACTTATATATGAGTTCCAATGTGACAATTCATATATACGCATTGTTGAATCAATTCCAATCAAATTTTCGAATATCCGAATATGTATATTTTTTAACACCCCAAATTGTAGTATTTTCCTTTTATGTCATTTAGATCACGTCTTGCAATTTTTATTTCATTCGTATTAGCAAGTATTTACGAGTTAAATTATATATTTCAAGAAATATTAAAAACTCCGAGATAAAATAGGAATTTATAGATTGAACATATATAAATTGGGGATGTATTAATATTTCATCATACTTATAAATTGGGGAAAACAATTATTATTTCTATTCTGTTTTCATTTTAATAAAAATCAGCGATATTGACGATCGAACCCTCGCCTATGATGAGTGTCAATTTAATTGTAAATCCCGACGCCGCCCCCGACCATTACATAGCTAATAGTAACAGCTATAACAATCCACCCACCAACGACATGCCAAATGAAATACCTAAATAACGGTGCCCGCCGTTGAATCTTCCCTAACCATCCTAAACAGTTAAACCCAATGACACGATAATAACAAATGCTACTACCCTAAAATAGTAAAAAAATAATGTTATAGTACATAACTATATGGCGTTCAAGTTAGCAGAGCTCCTAAAAGATAAACCACAAACGAGAAGAATGCAACTGCCCACGTGCTTGAGGAGCCTCTTTTGTCCAAACCGCTTCATTGGTGCACGTCTAATTGTGACCTTATCAACACGTACTCTCCCAGTGCCATGGTCGCCGCTCCAGATATGATCCCAGTAAAGTAAGACAAGCTTTCTTTCTCGAAGATATTGTTAAATGTAGAGGGAAAAGTATTGTCTAAAATCATTAAAGTTGGTGCTAACAGGTCATTAATGACTCCAAGCACAACCGCTCGAAGCCAATGGGACCGTTTCAAGTTGGTGAAACAATTAACATTGGCTTCTGGTGCATGGTCCTTTCCATGAGGTTCAGCTTCAACTTCTTTAATTTCGTGATGAAGTACTCTCTTGGGCGGGTTGCGAGCTGAGAGCTGGGGCATCATCCTTTTTTTAGGTAAAGACGGGCAACAGCCTTTTATGCCTCATCAACTGAGGCATCTTAGGTATGAACCGAAGCATCTTGGTTTGTCGGGCCGGTCCAACCACAGTTGAGGGAGCTTGTTGAGCTGCAACAATGGAGGTGGGTACATTGATAGTAAATGGCCCTACTGAAATAAGTATATATTAAGATGATGGTGGTGCAGCAAGGCTGTCTCAGTTCTTTTAAAGGCTTAAAGCAAAAATATGATATAGGAATTTTGGATATCCAAAGTTTCGGATAATGGTTTTATGTATCCGAATATCCAAAATTAGGTATCCAAATGTTTTAAATTTTGTAAAACTTATATATGAGTTCCAAAGTGACAATTCATATATGCGCATTTTTGAATCAATTCCAATCAAATTTTTGGATATCCGAATATGTATATTTTTTAACACCCTAATTGTAGTATTTTTCTTTTATGCCATTTAGATAACGTCTTGCATTTTTTATTTCATTCATATTAGCAAGTATTTACGAGTTAAATTATATATTTAAAGAAATCTAAGAAAGTCCGAGATAAAATAAAAATTTGTGGATTGAACATATATAAATTGAGGATGTATTCTTATTTCATAAATTAAGGAAAACAATTATTATCACTATTCCGTTCTCAATTTAATAAAAATCAACGATATTGACGATTGAACCTTCGCCTATGATGCGTGTCAATTGTACTGTAAATCCCGACTTCGAACCTGGTCATTACATAGATAACACTAATAGCTATAACAATCCACCCACCAACGACATGCCGGATAATAGACCTAAGTACCGGTGTCCGCCCTAATCGCCCTTAACCAACCTAAAACAGCTGACCCTAATGACACGATAATAACAAATGATACTAGCCTAAAATTGTGAAAAAGTGATGTCCAAGTACATAACTAAATGGCGTTGTAGTCAGCAGAGCTCCTAGAAGATAAACCACAAACAAGAAGAATGCAGCTGCCCACGTGTTTGAGGAGCCTCTTTCGTCCAAACCGCTTCATTGTTGCACATTTAATTGCAACCTTATCGACACATACTCTCTCATTTCCATGGTCGCCGCTCTAGATATGATCCTAGTAAATTAGGACAAGTTTCTTTCTCGAAGATATTGTTAAATTTTAAGGAAAAAGTATTGTCTAAAATCATCAAAGTTGGTGTTAACAGCCATTAATGGCTCCAAGCATAGCCGCTCGAAGCCAATGGGAACGTTTTTAGTTGCTGAAACAATCAACATCAGCTTTTGGTGCACGACCCGTTCCATGAGCTTCAGCTTGAGCTTTAGTTTCAACTTCTTCAATATCATGATGAGGGACTGACTTTTGGGCGGGTTGCGAGCTAAGAGTAAGGGCAGCGGCTTGCTGTGTCTCATCCATAGTTGGGGCAGCTTATTGAGCTGCAGCAATAGAGATGGGTAGATTGATTGTAACCCCTATTGAAATAACTATATGATTAGATTATGATGATGATGGTTATGAATACTTGCTTCGAAACAAGATTGATATATGGACATATTAATCTAAAAACTGTATTTTTATTTATCAATGCTTCACTTCGAAAAGAATATCTGGTTTTGATAATCTTACTTGTATCATTTTAGAATACATGGTTCACATGTTCAGGGCTGTTTTTGAGTTTTTTAAGGCTCTTAACGAAAGATGGAAACACAATCATGTAAACTTACCTTTAATCAACTTGCTAAATATTTATCAATCTTAGGTAATGTTGTATTTTTATTTCTTTAATTGAGTGTTTGCTTTAGATAATATCATTTTTATTCTTATATGAGTATGTGCAAAAATTGAAAAAAAAAGATAAGAGATGAGTTTATTGTTTGTAATTACTATTTTAAATATTTTGTATGTTTTTTGAGTTCTGTAAATGTATCATGACATGATTTTGGATAACCTAACATCTATGAGAATGATGTTGCATATGAGTAGGGCTGATCAAAACCAACCGAAAACTGAACCGAACCGAAAAATCAAGCCGAGCCGAATCGATCGATCATTTTCGGTTCGGTTTTTGGTTTTGTATATTTATAGTTTTCGGTTTTGTCGGTTCGGTTTGGGTTAAAACCAATAAAAACACGCCTAAATTATCTATTTGGTTTGGTTTTTTTCGTTTCGGTTTTTCTCGGTAAACTTCGGTTCGGTTTCGGTTCATGTTTTTCCTCTTACTCGGTTTTCAGTTCGGTTCGGTTTTTTTCGGTTCGTTCGGTTTTGAACCGATGCTCACCTGATGATATCACAAACCAAGTAATACTATGAGTTTCTAAGAAAGAACTAGTGCCCTTTTGATTACGTCGTAACATATTTAAGCTTGTAATATGGAAAGGACGCGTCAGCACTTTACGGCGTAACACCTCATATGGTTACGCCGTAAAATATTCTAAACCTATAAATAGAGGCCTTATTCAGACACTTCGACATCAACCATTCTACAACAGTTCCAAGGGGCGAACAAGGCCTCCATAGCTTGAACAATTTCAGCAGAAGTCCAAGGGAGATCACATTTATCTTACTTTTGTATTTAATCGTTTGATAACGCTCAAATTATACATGTTTTTATATGCGTTATCAATAATTATATATATATATATATATAAATTGGTTAAATATAAGAACTTCTAGCATAGAATATAATATATTTGTCATTGTAGGTTATTGGAACGTGTCATGGAAGAAAACAGAAGAATACACGAAGATTTAAAGCTTTAACGATGAAGTAAACCCAAGCTGAATGCTTCCCGACACATGTTCACTGTTTTGATCATAACTCGGTCATAATAACTCTGTTTTAGTTAGTTCAAGCAGCCACGCGAGCGGAATTCAATTATCTACAACCATATAAAAGGCCAACTGCTGAAAATGACCAAAAGTACGCAGCACTTGCAGAAAGTGCGGCGCACTTTTTCACCATAACTAAAAAATCCTTTAAACACCCAAAGTGCGGTGGTTTTACCCAAAGTGAGGCGCACTTTTGAGGTGGTAGAGAAAATTAAATGCAATTAAATACTAAGTGCATTAACTCACAAAGTGCGGCGCATAAATAAGTGTGTGCGACGCACTTTGGCCCCCGAAAAACATATAAATACCCTCCTTGTCTTTCCCATTTCATATATCTCTCATACAATCTTCATACATCTTACACACAAAATCTCTAAAGCCTTTGGAGAGGATGAAGGAGTGGTGAGGATCCTTGGATCTAATGATCCAAATACCCCTTTAATCCACCATCTCACCACCATTTCACCACCATACTACCACTACAAACCACCACCATATCAATGAATTTCCAGAGTTCTAACACCATATCTAGCCTACATATCATCCATTTCCAGAATCTAAACACTTTTCACTTTGATTCTTAGAGGATTCATACCAAATTCTCTTAAGATCATTATCATAAATCTTGTTACCAAACACTTCATTTGGTGATATATTGCAGATTTCCAAAAGTTACTTGGTATTTTCTGGGTTATCTTAGTAGCATTTGGTAGTTCGTTGATTATGAAACTACTAGTTTTGGGATTGGTGGTTATGTTGGTCAAAATATTGGTATTGTTACTTTGCTCTAATATGTGAAACATGAATAATATTTTGATGATTTTGCTATGACTTATGAATATACATGTTTATGAATTTGATGTTATCTTTACTTGGATCATTGTTTATCATTTGGTATATCATTGCAATTGAAATAGGCCAAAAGGGTTAATTATCTTGATGTATTTTGAACCGTTTATCTATGGCGTGTCAATATCATACTTGTAAGAATGGTGTGGTAAATTGATAAACATCCTAAGTAGAATGATGTTTAAGACCCTTCCTTATGTTGACCGACCGGGTTGGGAGGAATTTATATGTATGCATATTTGATATAAACCACTCTTAATGCGCTTGTGATGATGTAGTATAAAGGCCGAAAGGATTCTATGTTATCATTGGTAGATATGCTTGTTATTATGATTACCCGTCATACATGACTTGTATTATTTGTTTATATAAAGTCTTGCTCTATCTATATCTATTATGTTATGTGGATCATGCCTTGGTATCTTGCTTGCTTTACACACGTTTAAGCTATTTGACCCGTGACAATCATTTAGCTTTGTTACTTGATAAACAATCTGTGAATTGCTACAAATCCCATGGAACGGCCTGGACTTACCCAATACTATATTACACTCGAATAGGGTATACTTGCCCAAATGTTGTGTTTTTAGTCAAAAATCGGTATTTCTAGTATTATAAATTTAAAACTTGTAAAAAACACACATCAAGTTTTTGGCGCCGCTGGTGGGGATTTGTTTAGTTGTTTGCAGATTGTTTGCTAGTCTTGTGCATCTTACGTGTGCTTAAATCTCTTAAAATCTCAAAAATATGTCTGCTGTTACAGAAAGTACGGCGCACAATTAACCTTGTGCGCCGCACTTCCCCTGTTCCTGTTTCTTATTTTGCAGGTTTATACCCGAAGTACGTCGGTTTCACACCAAAATCGTCGTATTGTTTTACAAATCCAACTTTATAAACTCGCCATACCGTTTTCTAGCAAACGGAACCCAAAAATCACTTTTCTTCAGGAAGTACGCCGCACATACAATTTGTGCGCCGCTTTTCCTGAAAACCCAAGAAGTACGCCGTACTTTACCTAAGTCCGCCGCATTTTTTGCAAATTTTCACAAACATAAACTGATTTAAAACCAAAACCCAAACAAAACCCCCAAATTGCTAGTCTCAGGTATGTGATCATTTAAAATTTTATTTTATATGATTTTATGCCTTGTACAATTGTGGATATTTAGTTGTCATTCAAAAAACCAAAAAATATTTTATTTTTAAATTGTTTTTGCTTATTTTGTTTTCTGACATGTTCCTGTTGATATAATAAACATGTGTTTTGTTAGTTTGTTTATATTTCTTGCATTTCACCTGTGAGAAATATAATTTTCGAAAATTTTGCAGTAAGTACGCCGCACAATTAATTTTGTGCGCCGCACTTTGCACCTGCAATAACAAAAGGAGTTAGTTTTGTATAAAAATAAATCATATGCATTTTCGTTTATGTTATGTGAATAATTGTTAAATGTATTTATTTGTTTATGCATCTTAGTTTGCTTGTTTATGTGTGTTTGTTTGCATTATTATGTAAAAGTGTCAAAAACTATAAAAATCTAAAAAGAAGTTTCATTTTTTTAATAATGTTCTTGTGTGTGTGTTTGTATGACTGTTTATCTGTTATGTGTTATGTGTTTTATTTTGCGTTTGCATGTTTGCTTGCTTGTGTATTTATAAGTATGACCATATATAAAATCAAAATAAAAAAGTTAAAAAAAATTATAAAATCTTAAAAAAAAAGAGTTTCGTATTTCCTTTTGTTTAGTTGGTTTGTTTGTGTTTGCATGTGTGTGTTTATGCGATTATATATGTGTTCGTAAATAATAAAGTTGTGATAAAAAAAATATGTTTTCTGTCATGATAAAACTGCCGCACACATATTGTTGTGCGGCGCACATTTATAAATATTTCCCGCCATCATTTGAATATTTGAAATAATAATAAAAAAATAGACTCGATGTACGCCGCACTTTCCTTTAAGTGCGACGCACTTCTGGTCTACCAAAAAATAATTTTTTTAAATATTTATTTTATATGTTATATAATTATTGTATATTCGATTTGTGTTTATTTTATGCCTAAAATTAAAAAAGACCCAAAAATATTTGTTTTAATATTTTTTTTGTAGTTATAAGTTTTTGTACCATAAATAATTAAGTTTGTGCTTCATATGTATTTGTTTTTAAACCAAAACAAAAAAATCAAAAAAATAATTTTTAAAAATAAAATATTTTTATGTGTGTTTGTTTTAGTAAATGTATATAAATAAAAATTTAATAAAAAAAATATAAAAAATTGTTTTGAACTTTGTGGGTGTGTTCGCTGGAAACCCTCACAAGACTATAACTCGTTCACTTGGGCCGCCGAGGGGTTTAAAGGCTTGTTGCATACGCTAAATGCAATCGTGGTGCCTACGAACGTGCGTTTTATATTTTACGGTTTTTGTAGTTTAGTTTATTTTGCAGATTAAATAAATAAGTGGAGCTTGGATTGGTGGTTGGCATCTTATCACTTGGGGATGTGATATATTTGGATAAGTATATTACATGTGGTAGAATAAACATGCTTGGCGTTTCGTTTAGCGCCGTATCTTTCATAATTCAACGGAGCACTTATGAGCCCCGGGAAGTCTCGTTTCTCTTATATTTATTTTTCCCGTTTGTCCCACTTTTAAGTTATTTTCTAATTACGCATAATGCTCAACTTAAGTGTGGGGGGAAAATGAATTGAAAAATCAGACTAATTATTAATTTGTAACTTTTGTTCGCCCTTGGTAATCTAAAACTCTATTCTTATTTTTTAAAAATTTTGTCACTTAGGTTAATATATTAGAATAAAAACGTAGTAAATAAAGTTTTGAAATCAGAGATGGGTCCCGATTGATAAAGCAGATCCGACTCGGGATTGATAACATTACTTGCACATTTATAACCATTCCAGTAAATATAAGAGGATTTTTAGCCTGTATATAACATACATATTTATGTTTGATTCCTTTGATTATGAGTGCGCCGGTGATTTATTGATCCTAGAACTTGTGCTTGATAATCATTACGAGACCGCAGTGAGACCACGTTCGCGTGATAAAGGTATTTTTAAGTAATAATGAGGCAACTTAGGATTTAACCCAAATAGCCATTCCATTTAACAAATTATTCTTTTAACTGATTACATTAATCAGTTAACCACCCAAATAAAACCCTTATGTTAGCACTCATCTTTAGTGCTAGATACTCCTAGTTTAACCCATTGAGCCATTCTATTTATTTTTCTCATCCACTAAAAAAAATACAAACATAAATAACCTTTAGCCTAGCCTTACCCCTTGTCGAAAGTCCTTATGGTTGGTTCCTAGTTGCTCGGTATGATTGGTTGATTTTTTGCTTATAGTTTGCTTGCGCTTTGTTATGAGTATTGTGCCATTTCAACGAAGATGAAGGTTGCAAACTTCGTATTTCGTATTTTTCGTGGTGTATCCTTATCTCGAAAAGTGTGAAATATGTTAGATGATGCAAACGTGGAATGCAAGAAAAAAATAAATGAAAAAAAAGAGTGGAGTGAATAAAAGTAAAAAGAAGAAGAAATAAATGAAAAAAGTGATAAATATCTGAAAAAAAAAAGTGATGAATAAGAGCTAAATTGTTGTTGCACTTGCGACATATTGAATATATTAATAATGTGCCAGGTTGATTTTATCGTGTGAGTTGATTTGTTCGATAATCTCGCGGGTTTGTGGATTGTCGTAACTAGCAACATGGGTTTCTTGGACTTGTCGACATGTATATTATAAAACCATTTCCAGTATATATTTCCCATGCCTTATCCACACCCTTATAAACCCTTAGCCTGTACATTACAACCCGAATAAAAGTCCTCTTTTGATAATTATACCTGGTGCTTACGCCATGTCGGTGCAGTTTTGTTTCTTGTACAAGCCTATGGTAACTTAATGAATCATGTCTGAGCAATTGAGTGTGATTTCCCTTTTACCCTCTATTACATCACATACGAGTGTCTGAGTGAATTATACTTTCCTTCTTCGTGAGGTGCTTAGTCATGTTATACAGCTTGAGAATCATTGGGTATTGTCAAACATCTCTGTTTTCACATATTAAAAATCCAAAAATATTTTTCATAATTCTATGTTTGTTTTGTAAAGCATATTATTTTCTTTTATTTTGATTGAGGGCAAGCAAACCTTCGGGGGGGGGGGGGGGGGGGGTGCTTGCGCCTTTTGCACTTACTTATTACAAAAACCAAAAATATTTTCGATAATTTCACACCCAATAAAATTTTTTAAATTAAAAATAAAAAAATATCAAAATATAAATATATATATATATATATATATATATATATATATAAAATTTTTGTCTTGTCACCTAGGACCTTGTTTATAAAATTTCTTTTCTTAGATTTGCTTGAGGGCAAGCAAAGTTTTAAGTGTGGGGGGATTTGATAACGCTCAAATTATACATATTTTATATGCGTTATCAATAAAAATATATAAATATTATATAAATTGGTTAAATATAAGAACGTTTGGTATAGAATAGAATATATTTGCATTGTAGGTTATTGGAAACGTGTCGTGAAAGAAAAAGGAAGATACACGAGATGGTGAAGCTTTAACGATGAAGAAACTCGAAGTTAATAATTCCCGAACCTGTTCACTATTTGGTCATAACAGACATACGAACTCCGTTTTAGTTGGTTCAAGCGGCCACGCGAGCGGAATTCAATTATCTACAACCATGAAAAAGGCCAACTGCTGAAAATGACCAAAAGTACGCCGCACTTGCAGAAAGTGCGGCGCACTTTTTCACCAGAACTGAAAAATCCTTTAAACACCCAAAGTGCGGCGGTTTTACCCAAAGTGCGGCGCACTTTTGAGGCGGTGGAGAAAATTAAATGCAATTAAATGCTAAGTGCATTAACTCACTAAGTGCGGCGCACAAATAAGTGTGTGCGGCGCACTTTGGCCCCCGAAAAGCCTATAAATACCCTCCTTGGCTCTCCCATTTCATATATCTCTCATACAATCTTCATACATCTTACACACACAATCTCTAAAGCCTTTGGAGAGGAGGAAGGAGTGGTGAGGATCCTTGGATCCAATGATCCAAACACCCCTTTAATCCACCACTTACCACCATTTCACCACCATACTACCACCACAAACCACCACCATAGCCATGAATTTCCAAAATTCTAACACCATATCTAGCCTACATATCATCCATTTCCATAAGCTTAACACTTATCACCTTGATTCTTAGAGGATTCACACAAAATTCTCTTAAGATCATCACCATAAACCTTGTTACCAAACACTCCATTTGGTGATACGTTGTTGAATTTCCAGAAGTTAGATGACATATTTCAGGTTATCTCAGTAGCATTTGGTTGTTGGTTGATCATGGAATTGTTAGTTTTGGGATTGGTGGTTATGTTAGTCGAAATATTGGTATTGTTACTTTGCTCTCATATGTGAAACATGAATAATATTTGGATGATTTTGCTATGACTTATGAATATACATGTTTATGAACTCGATGTTATCTTGCTTGGATCCTTGTTTATCTTTTGGTATATCATTGCAATTGAAATAGGCCAAAAGGGTTAATTGTCTTGATGTATATTAAACTGTTTGTCTATGACGTGTCAATATCATACTTGTAGAATTATGTGGTAAATTGATAAACAACCCAAGTGGACTAATGTTTAAGACCCTTCCTTATGTTGACCGATCGGGTTGGGATGAATTCATATTTATGCATATTTGATATAAACCATTTTTAATGCGCTCGTGATAATGTAGTATATAGGCCGAAAGGATTCTATGTTATCATTGGTAGATATGCTTATTATTATGATTACCCGTCTTATATGACTTGTATGATTTGTTTATATAAAGTCTTGCTCTATCTCTATCTATTATGTTATGTGGATCATGCCTTGTTTCTTGCTTGCTTTATACACACGTTTAGGCTATTTGACCCGTGATAATCAATTAGCTTTGTTACTTGATAAACAATTTGTGAATTGCTACAAATCCCATGGAACGGCCTGGACTTACCTAATACTATATTACACTCGAATAGGGTATACTTGCCTGAATGTTGTGTTTTTAGTAAAAATCAGTATTTCTAGTTATTATAAATTTAAAGCTTGTAAAAACACACATCAAATAGTGACGCAATATGAAGAATGTTAATACTAGTTCTACAATAACAATACATATGGTAGTAAGGCATATCCAATGACATAACCATAAACACAATATCCACGGCACAAACATAATCACAACAATATAAACAACAAGTTACACAATTATCTATATAATGCATATGTAAATATAAAGCGAAAAATTCAAATATAAGCGTAAAGAGATAAGTAAAATGAAATGCAAACCGAACACGATGATTTATAGTGGTTCGGTCACGAAGCTCCTCTTCGCCCTACTTCACTCCCCGAGTACCCAACTCGAAAGTTACTTCACTAGTCAACAATATCCCTTCTTGGCGAAGAAAACCTTACAAGTTTCTTACATTATTTTCTGACACTAAGATAGATGTCGAGTTCTTCTTCGGGTACAACTAAACTCGTTATTTTTTTCCCAATATATATAACCCATTTCATAACACAACCACAAATAAGATGGTAGAAAATAGAGAGAGAAAGTAGAGAGAAAAAGGGAGGTGGAAGGAAGGTTTACTTTGCTTACCAAATGGAAAATTACCAACCAACACCCTCTCCACATGAGGAGAGGAGTCTTTATATAGGACTTGAGCCATAAAGGCATCCTAGGGTTTATCATGGGCCAAGATTGGCTTGTGTTAGGATTTTGGCCCTAAACATGGACAATATTAGCTTAAAGTCCAAGCCCGTAAACCCGACTAGCCTATTACAAAGTTCCTATCACGTAAGATCGACACTACTAATATGACCGTTACATTCTTAATTAACTTTACATAATTTTAAGGCTAACAATGTCCCCCAATGTAATTGTCGTCTTCATTTGACATTCTTGTGTTCTCCCCTAATGGTAGAGTTATCCACTTCTTGACCGTTACGTTCTTGATCTTTGGAGATGATTTGACTTTATGAGCTTTTGCCTTTTTCGGTCTTGTGTCTTGGTCTTGAACTTTTTAGAGGTAGACTTTGTTCCTTCATGCTATATGATCTTTGATCTTGAGCCTTCGTCTTTTGACTTTGAGTGCCGAGATATTTAATCTTGTATCATCTCTTGTTTGACTTTCTTAATCGCCTTGTGCTTTGGACCGACATGCTCATACTTGTCTTGAAAGCTTGTAATCTCCTTTATTTCATCAAGGCTGACAATCTCCCTGTAGAACGTTTCTAAGGCTAACATTCTCCCTAGATAACGGTTCGTTGTTTGACTTTAATGATCTTGTTCTTGATGATTAGAGTTGTTGAATATAATTATGAGTTGTACTTGAGCTTTCATCGTGTATTTCTTTGTGGATCGATGAATCTGAGCATGTGGTATTAACGAAGCTAAAGTGAGGTAGTAACGCCACCGACTTATCCTGCATTTATAAGGGTTAGCAATAAACAGTAGATATGGACGAATCATGTCTTTGTCATTCATCGAATTTCGGTTACTTTAAACTCCGGTTCTATGAGGACCGTTTTATAGTATTAATATTGTACTTGTGATCAGGCAGATTCATTAAAAGAACCTCCTTGACAAGGTTTCTATCTCAAAGTATTAGATCCCCTAACGCAGATGCATTAGATTCATCGTACTTGCTCATTCTCATTACCAGAACGCCTTAAAGCAAGATGCCTCACTAATAGTATTACTACTATTAAACGGTAAGAGTGAATCACTGAATTACTATTTCAATGATTGAGTCGTCAATTCATATACTGGGTCACATTGTATTTCCAGCTAACACAAGTTTGATTCATATATAATCTCGCAAGTTACCTACCGCAGTGCTATTTGATGTTGACACTGAAAGGATTTCCATTTGTCACTCTGAAATACAAAAGTGTATCACTCTGAATGTTCTGGCAAGATCACAAGAATAATAAGTAGGACTCTTTGATGCCACTTGTTAGATATGAATTATCAAGTGTATTTTGACGTTGTGTCCTAGTGAGATTTATATTTGATCTCTTTTGACTCTAGACTCGATAAGTGCACTTTGATTTTAGTGATCGGAGGCTGGATCTGACTGCTACCTTTTCAATATCAACTAACTCAAAGTGAGAAAGTCAATAGATAATGTGCTAATCTCCATGACAAATGAGACAAGTATCTTTTGAGAGAAACTTGAATGGTTGAGAAGGGTTGTGCATTGCATCACTAGGTCCATGATGTCTATCTTCAATACCAGACATCATCAATGTGATTATGATAGATTATGTATTGACCCGGTTTATGTCTAGTGTATGGAGAGATATATATATATATAATATATATATATATATATATATATATATATATTTAATGATATTTATGTTTTGATAATAACAAATATAATGTCATACTACGTAAAAGTTTACGTAAATAAGTTATTTAGTCGAAAGTTTACTTGACGACGACAAATCACTTAAGGTATGAATATGGCATTATTAAACATAGTTAATGATCAAAGAAAAATATTATCATTTGCATAAATCTTTTCTAATCAAATGATTTAAGTTAACACATGATTAATTATAAGCTAGTTATATTAATCATGTAAGACAAAATAAGATTAACCATAAGTGGAAATAATCTTTCCAAATCTAGAAAATCTTTCCTTATTCATGATAAGAAATATTTTGTTCTAGAAGAATCTATTAAACTATATTTAATAAGTACAAAACAATATTTTGTATAGATTTGGGGTTAATCACAAAATGAAAAATGTTGTCGCAGCTCCACCCACGGATCCACCAAATACACGGGACGGATCCAGGGTATGGGAGATCTGTGAGTCTCACGAATCATTTCCCTAGGACAGATTTGAATTTCAAAGGTTTGCCTATAAATAGCAACCTTAAGTCTTCATTTTAGACAACTCTTGTAAAATATTTTTCACATACATCTTTTATCTTTTATATTCTTTGATCATTATACTTGTTACATAATCCATTACAAGTGATCAACTCATTCCACTCTTTAGTGAAGAACACTCAAGAAGACGCCAAGCTTCAAGTGTTAATAGTTTAGTTGTGTCATCACATTTGTGATAATCATTCATCTTGTATATCTTGTGTTGTGTGTTATGTGTATCATATGTGTATGATAGGTTAGTATTTACGCCATAAAATACATAGTGTGTTAGATTGGTTCAATCTTGAAGTAGAACTCGGTATTTAGCTTAGTACCGGAAAAAGTGTAAGCGACGTGTACGATTTTCTCCGCCTAAAGGGAGCTTGTTGATATAGTGAAGATAACTCTCAAGTTGGGTACTTGGGGAGTGGTGTAGGGCGAAGAGGAGCTTTGTAGCCGAACCACTATAAATCATTGTGTCATCGGTTTGATCTTTCTTATCTTTACTTGTTTATATTTCATAGATTAGTTACTTACTTATTGCATCGCTATCATATACACTTGTGTATATCTCATGAGTTCACATAAGTCGACAATCTAAGTTTTAATTTTAAAATGGTAAAAACTATTCAACCCCCCTTCTAGAACTAAACATATAGAAATCCGTCACCACTTTCTACGCGATAACGTCCAAAAGGGCAACATCTCTATCGAGAAAGTTGCACCCGAAGATAATATAGCCAATATATTTACTAAACCTTTAAAACGTGAAGTATTTAATTGCCCTCCACTTTAAGATTAGGATTAGGATGATAGAACTTATATGGATTATGAACCTTCATCATCCCAAAAATAATCGTACAGAACTCTAATGAGTAATGTATTCATTATCAAAAGATGAAATTTCTCATTACTAAGTATCCAATTACAAAACTTCCCGATCATGAACATATCGAGATTAAAATTTTACTAAAAGAATAAAAAAATATCAAATAAAGATGAACATAGACATTTTCCAAATTCTATCATGTATGCCAATACAGAAATACGAAATTGATTGAAAAAGACGAAAAGGACATTCATCGAATTGTAACTCACACTTGTGTTGACGATGTTTTGTTAAGTTTAAGTGTTCATAAATGATTGTGTTATTAGTAATGGTCAAAACTTATGCTAAAAGATAACACACTCCTAGTAGGATCGACTACGTTGAAATTCCATCGGGAAATTCACGACAAGTTGCACGGTTCACTCAAAACTTGGACGTCGACTCCGAAAATTATATCACATACTCCTAATAGTAAGTATAACACACTACAATTGCCAAAAACACAACACCATATCTCAATTTGCTTAAAAATCAACTTTGTCCGTATTTTGGAAGACTAGCGGACCACGGATCCACCATATGGAGATCCGTGCGTAATGTAGGTGGATCCGCAGTCCCCCCACCCCCCAAAAAAAAAAACAAAGGATACCCTACATTTAAATTGTTGGACCACTTGCCTTTTCTTTCAATAACATACCACCACCTACATATCATATCACCCAAGATTGAGCATTCTCGCCAACATCATTTCAAGCCACAATTAAGATAGATCCATACATTTCTTAACATCTACATTCACAATTGTAAGTTTTTCTGTACTAAATTTTTATTTTGAAATACTTATTTTTTTTCCATAAAAGGAAAAAGACTTGAAATAATAGATTAACTTGTCTTTCCATACTTGGAACTCACACTCAATGTGATTCGCCAAGAATATTTTTTTTTAAAAACTCCCAATTAGAATTTTTTTAACAAATATTGTTTATCTACATAGTTAATACAAATAAAAAATGATTACCCTCTCATGAATGAATCTTAAAGATCTACGATTGTTGTGTTATCTTGACTCATTCGATCGAAAAGAGGGGAATATTTTTTAAAGCCAAAATGAAGATGTGTGATTCACTACATCGTGTATATGAATCACACACATACATCATAACTTACTTTTAATATACTTATCTATATCCTAATTATAACTTTATTCGGTTTAAATTATGCTTAGAATGATGAAACCCTACTACAAAAGAACCAAAGCCTGCATACCAAAAATCCATCACCTAAGGTCTACTCTAAACAATGCCAAAAGCTCCTTCAAAACTCTTCGAAATCGCTTCATTCATGAAGGAAGACACATTGAATCCTCTTTCACCTTTGGAAACGACATCGTTGATCAATTCAAATCCATTTAATTTGATTGTCTCCTCACCTTAAATGGTCATATTTGTCCTCGCTTCATCATCAAATTCTATCACAAATTCCAACTAATTTGAAATGTGCATGATATGTCTCTTTCGATTAGTTTCACCATTCAAGACAAGGAGTTCATTATGTCACTCGAAAAATTCGGTCAAGTCCTTCAAATTCCATACAAAGGAACATGTGTCTTCTCAAAGGACTGCTCATTAGATCTTTTAAACACTACTCGTGAAAAACATGCCTCTTATCAAACTAATCTTCCAAACATTAGAGATGTCATTCAAAACATTTGCATTCCTTCAAGTCATCAAAGTTGCTCAAATCCTACCATTATCCTTCGAGATAATCTTCCTCCCAACATCAAGGATTGGGAACTCATTGTTCGAGAAAATGTCATTTGTGTTGACGCTCACAAGAGCTCCATAGATGCATGCTCTGCTATCATGCTCCATCATCTTAAGAACTCTCAAAACTTTAACCTTGCCTACTTCATTGCTTACAAAATCGAGAGTGTCAAAAATAGAGTCAATTATCTTCTTCCATATGGTTTACATCCATTACCCCGTCCTTACCAATATCGTTACTTGCTAAACAATCCCAGACTCTTTTAATCCTCTCATACTCTACAATTCGTACTTCATTATCGAATGATGAGTTCCATCAATAGAAAGAATGAGAGAAAGAGGAATAAGAGTAAAGAAGTTAAGATTGACATACCTTACTCTCCATCGTTGGTGGAAAGCTCAAACCAATCATCTCCTTTGCTAGGATAATTGACCTTGCTCGAACAGGAGCCGCGGATCAACTTTATATCGGAGTAATCTCTAGGAAACAATGATTGCATTTGAAGAAGACTATCTCAATATTTGCTTGTAGTATCGGTTTGCACAAAACTATGCTATTTTGTATGAACTATATGCTTTGAAAAACTTATATCGTATGGATATTTTAGCATAATGATATTTGAATGATAATCTGGTTTGAATTGTGGACAATTGCGATCTACGGATCCACTAAATGGTAGATCCGTAAGTTGTTACGGTGGATCCGTGACTCACCCTGGCCAGATGCCAAAAATTCGAATTTTCTTTATTTTTAACTTCTTCTACTTTATTTTATAACCAATCGCTATATGATACTAGGATGGATCTTAAACCTATAGTAAAACATAACCTCCTCCATATAATACAAAAACCTTCATGCCAAGGCATACAACCCATGTCTTTTATAAGACACACTTTCACAACTTTATACTCAAAAATCAAATGTCTACTTCCTCAAATGATTCCACACCTACCATCAAAAGGAAAATCATCCAAGAACATCTCTCAAAACTCAAATCAAATCAAATTGATCTACATATCACTCCACCCGAAGTCTTTGAATCAAGACAAGATCATTTTCACCTCATGACATGTCATGTTTGTAATAACTAGTCAACGTGATATTGATTACATTACATGAAATGCAAGATCTCATGTTTGTATACATTCGATGAACACTCCATAAAATGAAACACCCTTTCTCCACAACAAGTTTGATCATTTAATCCCAATCACTAATCACAATCCTCATCTACACATATGTAGATGTTGCACCAACAAAGTCAATCAACTTCAAAGCCTACAAGAAGGTGTTCACTAGATTTTCTCCTACATCCAATATCATCTTAGATCTTCAAACCCACCATACCTTCTGCACTAAATCCACTCTTATGATACCTCAAACCCTTTGGATTATAAGGAAGACAAGATTTTATCCCAAGATTTATGATTTTTAATTGTTATCTTTAATTTTCTAGTTTAAGCTTATCATGGCGTTTACACCAAATTTTATGTTTTATCCCTTATAATGGATTCAACATTATTTTCTTTTGTTGTGTTGATGATGGATGTTTATTGCATAAAATGTATATGTGTGCATTTATGATTGTCATATATATATATTTGCTTGCCTACTAACTTTGTTTTGTAGCAACGCATCTATAGCTTGATTACTTGGTGCCCCAAGCAAGGGGGAGTATTCACCAAGGGGGAGCACTTGCATCTAGTCTTTATTTTTTTTTTACTTTGCATTCGTTACCAAGTCACTTAGCATTCGTCAAAACAAGACATGCAAGGAAGGCATCTACAACACTTTTTGCTTCGACAAAAAGAGGGAGAAGAAATGTAAACTCATCCACTAAATACTTATTTAGTAACTTTTAAATAAGCACGAGTTTATATTTTGTCATCATCAAAAAGAGAGAGATTGTTAATACAAATATTCACGCAAAAACGATATTTATATTTAATGATCTTCATGTTTTGATAATAAAAAATATAATGTCATACTACGTAAAAGTTTACGTAAACAAGTTATTTAGTCGAAAGTTTACTTGACGACGTCAAATCACTTAAGGACTTGACGACGTCAAATCACTTAAGGTATGAATAGGACATTATTAAACATAGTTAATGATCAAAGAAAAATATTATCATTTGCATGAACCTTTTCTAATCAAATGATTTAAGTTAACACATGATTAATTATAAGCTGGTTATATTAATCATGTAAGACAAAATAAGATTAACCATAAGTGGAAACAATCTTTCCAAATCTTCCCAAATCTAGAAAATCTTTCCTTATTCATGATAAGAAATATTTTGTTCTACAAGAATCTATTAAACTATATTTAATAAGTACAAAATAATATTTTCTATAGATTTGGGGTTAATCACAAAATGAAAAATGATGTCCCAGCTCCACTCACGGATCCACTAAATACACGGGACGGATCCAGGGTATGGGAGATCCATGAGTCGCACGAATCATTTCCCTAGGACAGATTTAAATTTTAAAGGTTTACCTATAAATATCAACCTTAAGTCTTCATTTTCGACAACTCTTGTAAAATATTTTTCACATACATCTTTAATCTTTTATATTCTATGATCATTATACTTGTTACATAATCCATTACAAGTGATCAACTCATTCCACTCTTTAGTGAAGAACACTCAAGAAGACGTCAAGCTTCAAGTGTTAATAGTTTAGTTGTGTCATCACGTTTGTGATAATCATTCATCTTGTATATCTTGTGTTATGTGTAGGTGTATCAAATGTTATATGATAAGGGGTTTAAAGTTTTAAAAAATTTTTGTTTTTTTTTTTTTTTTTTTTAGGGCCATAAAATACATAGTGTGTTAGATTGGTTCTATCTCAAAGTAGAACTCGGTATTTAGCTTAGACCGGAAAAAATGAAGCGACGTGTACGGTTTTCTCCGCCTAAAGGGTGCTTGTTGACATAGTGAAGATAACTCTCAAGTTGGGTACTTGGGGAGTGGAGTAGGGCGAAGAGGAGCTTCGTAGCCGAACCACTATAAATCATTGTGTCATCGGTTTGATCTTTCTTATCTTTACTTGTTTAAATTTCGTAGATTAGTTACTTACTTATTGCATCGCAATCATATACACTTGTGTATATCTCTTGAGTTCACATAAGTCGACAATCTAAGTTTTAATTTTAAAAAGGTAAAAACTATTCAACCCTCCCTTCTAGTTTCCACATTATCTATATATATATATATAATATTATATAGTAGTATATAAATGATAAATATATATTATATATATAAATTATACATATATAGGTAAATAGATATATACACACTCATAATAACTTGTTTATAACTTGTTTTTGTAGCACAACGTAAAAGAAGAAGATACAAAGAAGCACGCCTTCATAGCTCGATTTTTCTTTGATGCCCCGAAAAACAAAGGAGAGCAGGGACAGACCGAAAGGGAGCACATGAAATAAGTCCTAGTTCATTACATTTGCAATCGTGACCGAATTTTATTGCATTCGTCAAATGTCTTGCAACCGCGCCTTTGCAACACTTTTTTGTTTCGACAAAAAGGGAGAGAGACCTTTCAGGGTGTTAGCAAAAGTTGGGAAAGTTGCCTACAGGCTGGAACTTCCTCAAGAGTTGAGCAGAGTTCACCATACTTTCCATGTGTCTAATCTGAAGAAATGTTATGCCGACGAACCATTAGTCATGTCGTTAGAAGGAATTCATGTTGACGATAAGCTCAAGTTTGTGGAAGAGCCTGTTGAAATTATGGAATGGGAGATCAAACGATTAAAGCGAAGCCGGATACCATTGGTTAAGGTTCGCTAGAACTCTAGGCGGGGCCCTGAGTTCACCTGGGAACGTGAGGATTCGTTCAAAAAGAAATACCCACATCTCTTCACAAACCGGGCTTCGTCATCTACTACAAGGTCTTAAGCTTTGAGGACAAAGCTCTTTTAACGGGTGGAGACTGTAACATTTCTCATTTTCATGTCATTGTACGACATTTATTATCCGTCACTATTTATTTTAGTCCGATACGCGTTTACTTTTAATAATTACTTTTAAGTTTAATTGCGTAGACTAGAAATAACCATTTAATGTAAACGGCCATCAAATAAATTAAGGTTTACATCAACCAAGTAATATATAATTATTAAGAAGATAATTATGTACTTTGCGTATTTTATTTTTATTGGTCACGTAAAAGGGTTACGTTTCGCAATAAAATACATTTGGACATACCCCAGAAATACCTAGACTTACCTAGACTCAAACCAATACCCACTTTTAAAACCTTAACACAAAATTAAATCAATTCTTGTGTTAAATACCCACTAGAGCCAAATTATGGGACAAGAATAACTAGAAAATCCTTAAATCTTACACTAAGTACAATGTACATCTAAGTTTTAATTAAGATTTGTACAACATGTCTCTAGTTAGCTAATACACATGGGTTAAAGATCACTTTGGATCCTTCCTTCCCTATGAAAACCCACGGCATACATATGTACACACAAATCACCTAGAAATCTTCCATGATATTGCTAAGTACATGTACAAACTCCCATTAATTAATGTTAGTCCTAAATGTCCCCCACTAATCTATTACACAATGGTTAATAACCATTTGGCTTCTCTTTTCCTTTGTATAACCGACTAAACACAAGACACACACACAAATCATAAGATTTCAAGTATCTAAGCATATCTTGTACATATATCTTGTAATTAAGAATAGTACCTGGTGGTTTTAACAAAACTATGTGTGATTAACCAAAACCACAAAACCACTAGTAGATAGGGCACGGTTTGGTTGGTTTAGGACTAGGAATATGTAACTAGACATTTTGCCTATAAATACTCATGTATACTTACCACTTTACACTCTTGAAAACTCACATACACCCTAAACACTCTCAAACAACTACACACATATTTATTTCTTGTGTTCGAGCTTCAAACCGCAAACAAACACCTCCCTTGATCTCATTCGAACCCACAAACATTTCTAGTTGTCATACAAGTTTATAAAAAGGTTTACACGAGCTAGGGTTGGGTATTTACAAAGCTTTGAAGCTTAGGGTTTGGTTATTGATCGTGTTTTACACACGTGGGTTGCCACATTGCTCGCATACACACACGTTCAAGAAGCTAGGACCCTTGTAAGTGTCTTAGCCTACGTTCATATTCAAGTTTCATGTTTGCTTCATGTGTCATAAGGCACGGTTATTATGTGTTAACAAGCTAAACATGGGTCGTGCCTAGCATGACACAACCCATGTCCACGTCTTACAATATACAACATATATAGACTTGTGTGGTGAACCAAAAGCCATAAGGCACGTAACAAAGATCTTGTGTATAAGCATGAATGTTTAATTATGACATGCACACGTAAAATATTTAACCGAGAGGTTTGATAACTTGTTTGGAAACGGAAACACTTTCATGTCACGTATCATAATACTTAACAACTCGTCTTGCTCAATAAAGGATGTGTACACTATAGTATATGCGAACTAGGGTTGTTTGGGATATGTCGAAATAAGTTAGCAAGACCATAGCCGCGGTTTTTAACATTCCTAAACTTAAAGAGTTAGTACTATTAGCAGAAGTTAGTACTGCTAGCAGAGTTAGTACTGCTAGCATATTGTTAATACTGCTAGTGTATTAATAATACTATTTTTGACATTCCTGAACTTTCTTGTGTCCAACACGAGCTCAAACAAACTCTAACGAATGTATAACTCACTAATGGGTTGTATGATACGAGCTAAATTAGAAGTTAATATTGCCAGGCTTAAGAAGTTAGTACTACTAGTAGAGTTAGTACTGCTAGCATATTGTTAATACTGCTAGTGTATTAATAATACTATTTTTGACATTCCTGAACTTAAGGGACCGTTTGGAACTCATAAGAACCTAAAATGTAATTTTTTGTAAAATAGAGGGACTAAACGTATCAATATGGAAACTCAGGGGTGTAAACAGTAAATATTCTATTTTAAACTATATGGACTATTTTTGCCAATACGCTTCAAATAATAATCCAACTTGATTTGTGTAGTTTAGAAAGTTTAACAAGTTTAGAAAATAAGTTAAAATGCTAAGAAAAACCTTTAATGTGTTTCGGGTTTGAGTTATTGGGCTCGATAGCCTAATAAGCTCGAACAAGCTCCAATAAGCTCTCTTGAGCTTATTGGCAGCTTATACAAACTTAAAATAAGCTTAACGAATGCATTTATGTTTTTTAAAACTTAAATGGACCCTTAGAACACTTAATGGACTTTAATGGGCCCAATAAGACGCATTTAGCCAAAATAAACTCGTTAAAGCTTATTTATAAGCTGGGGCAGCTTATATGACTTATTTTGACTTAATAAAACTTGTTGCCACTTGTTAGACTTGTAGCCCTACTTTGTTAGAACTTAATGGACCTTTAAATGCGGGATTTATTGTTAAGCTTATTAAGGGGACCCTAAAAGTGTAATCTTAAAAACAGAGGGGCTTAAAAACATCATTTTTGGGTATTTAATTTAAGTTATGGGCTGTTTTTGAAATTTTGAAAGTTTAAGGGGGGCTGGTTTGTGAAAACCTAAAAGGGCCACCTAAATTGTCAACTTGTTAAAAGTTGAGGGCTAAAATGTGTAATTATGAAAACTTAAGGGTTTGAAAATGTAAATTGTTATTCTATTTTTTATACCAAAGGGGCTGTTTTAGTAATTATACAAAACCTAAGGGTATTTTATAAACCAAAGTGATTTCATGATCACTTAACATCATCAGACGAATTATATTCGGGTAATACCCGTGTTAAACTTACAGATTTAATAAATATGAATATTTTATTAATGTCATTTAGGCATAGTCAAGAATTCGTATGAAATGTTTTTTTTCTTACTTCCAAAGAGCCATTCAAACAATTTCAAATTCCATTAAAACTTGTTACCACACAAAACCAGGTGATAACAAGTTATATAGACTAGCCAATAGCAATTTATTGTAGTTTGTACATTGAGTCTTTAGCCTAAATTTGTAGACTAAGACTGGCAGTATTTACTTAGGTATTTGAGATTGTGATTCATACCTTAGTACTTATTTATATTTCCAGAGGGGTTACTATTCACATCAGGGTGAGTTCATAGCCCCATGTTGTTGTTACTTTATTTAAAATGATTTACATTCTTGGAGGTGAAACTTGCTTGTTTTACAAATTGACGCAAGTGTACATTTTTATACTATGATTACGTGTTTGCTAGGTTACCTAACCCATTCTGTCCATGTTCATGGAACTGTCTAATTGCATAGATGGATTGGGATTTAAATTATGTGGGCCGGCGAGGAAGCGAATGTTATGAATTGATCTTATTCGGTTGACATTCCCCCGTTCGGGTTGACTAGCTATCAACCGGGGGGGGAACGTAACGCCATTACCATGTCGATTTTGGGAATGATGTTACGGGAGGGTGTAGCAATCATTCTCGGATAAATAATTGTTGGAAAATATATTTGCATTCATATATGTCAAGCTTCAGTGTCATGAGCTTAGGAAAACGTAATTACTTTTTATAATGTTTGCATTTGTTGCTTAATCATACACTTGGAAATCTTGCGGTCCTACTATTGATTTACATAAACCTATGAATTCACCAACTTTATGTTGATACTTTAAGCATGTTTTTTTCTGGTCAATAAGGCACGAGGTGCGATGATACATTGGAAGTCAATAATTGAAGATTCAACACTTAAGATTTGGGGTCTTATTACATTTTGGGGACAATTGTTATAAACCAGAATCTTTATTTATATTGTTGATCAATTTGAAGCCATGAGCTTATGTAACAAACAAGTATTTTGTTAATCCAATGTATCTTTTCCAAACGACACGTTTAGTAGTCGTTCTCAGATCTTGTGCTATTGAACCAAAAATGTAACGCCCTTGGATATTCAACATTCTGCTGCGTACTCAGATTTGAGGGTGTTACAGCTATTCCTAAGGAGATTGCTTTATTTTTTTTTGACATAAAGCAATCTTTTTCCTGCCTTATAAACCTTATAGAAGTGAAACCTTTTATTTCAATCTTCTAAGAAGGAGATCGACATCGTTCACCTTGGAATTATCAACCAGGCTGAACCGAAGCTCTTGCTAAGGACCTGTCTTTAGTTTCTGAACCGCCACATAAACTGAAGTAAAGATGATCTTGATCTTCTAATTACCTAAAGAACTAGAGCTGAACTTTCTTCAGCGACTGATGTGTTATTAAAGCTTTAAATTTATAATACTAGTTTTATCTAATTTCTAACTAACATACGTGTAAAGTATAAACCCGTGTTTATAGTATAGGTTTAGGGTAAGACCAGGCCGTTCCATGGGATTGGGTATTCCAAAGAGAGTCGATTATATTACGAAAAGGGTAAATCTTATAGACTGTCATGATCTAAAGATTTCAAGGTACTTCAAGATGTAAAATGATGTTTGTTTATGGGAACGAGAACAAATATGGATAAAAATGTCCATAATTCCCTCATGATCCGCAAACAAACATGCTAAACTACTCCATATTCATCAATTCAAAACACATAACAAGCATGAACAATTCAGAATTCATAATATAAAAGTAAGGAAATGTGTTTATACCAAACTCAATAACAAAATGTTTCACTGCTACAAGAACTTTCCTTAGAATGATATTGTAACAACTTTGAAATTCAACTATAACCACTATAAAAACTTCTTAACATAACCTTCTGAGATCAAACCACAACTTCCTTCGATTATATCCGAGAATATGATAAAGAACAAGGTGATTCTTCAACAATTCTACTAGAACACTTTCCTAACTACTATTCTTGATCGTAAATGAGTTGTGTGTGTTAGAGATGATTAGAATGAAGAATGGGATGATTTGAGAAGCAAATTTCATCCTCTATTTATACACATCCATGGGTCTTTAGTTAGGAAAAATGGCAACTCAGAGGTTGCTTAATAATTGTCTTCTTAATGATTTTTTTGTAACTGCATGTGAAGTGCGCCGCACAAGGAAAATTGTGCGCCGCACTTGGTGTTTAATTAAATTGCATTTACTTCGTCTTGAAGTACGACGCACAAAAAGATTTGTGCGCCGCACTTTGGCCTCGTTCATTAATTCTTCCTTAGATTCTCTTCTAGATCCTTCTCATAATGACCGTTAGTGTATTTAACGAGATTCTTTTACACGTTTAGTCCTTTTCTTTATTTTTGGTCCTGAAATGAGTATT